>JASANF010015699.1:0-47558 GCA_030248245.1 Trissonchulus sp. WLG1_4 | reverse complement strand
TACCGAATATGAGTTGCACTAAAAATTAATGCTATTGGTGCAGCACTGCAGACCGCAGGGCTGGTCGTGGCCATGGATAAGAACTCCATACATTTTGCATGAAATTGCTGCTTGTTGCGATTGCACACCGCACGAGATCTATGCTTGAATATTTTGGACTAAGATGTTTTTATGATCACGTTGACATTAAGTTCGAACCAATTATAACAAAAACAGATTAACTTCCGCTTGTTTACAAAACTATGAAGTTTATTAGGCATAAAGTTTGTCATCTAATCAGAAAAACTCATTTGATCGTTCGACTCTAATGTAGAGAAGTTATTTAGTCCTTACTTCTGTTTTCTCTCATTGCGAGTCAATTCCTTGTAGGGTTTATATAAATATTTCACCGGTGGCGTTTCCGTTTTTAATATTTTTAATTCCTCACTCATGCTAGGAAATTCCCATTAGAGCATTAGGCTTCAACTAATTTGTTATCCCAATTCTAGTTTGTCCCAACAAATTTGATTGCCTGCTGTCTGTATTTTTCTGACCAATCACTTATGAGTAAATTTAACAACGGAACTCATACGGTTGCGTTGACAAGAGTGAAAACTTTTGCAAATCATTTTTACTGAACGACGCTTTACGCAGAAGCTTCAGCTGAAACTAAAACTTTTAGGTCATGGGCAAACAAGTTAATGTAGGTTAATTATGTATGTAAGTTAACATGTCTAGTGTGTCCGGTTTCTCACAAAGTCAGTAAGAGAACGTCTTTCATTGATTATGTAACAGTGATATTTTTATTAAAAAGTTTTACCCTTAGGCTCGAAAAGGAGCACTGTCACTAGATCTCGATTTTGAAAATTAACTCGAGAACATACGCTTCGAGCTGTTAGGTAAATAAACGTCTTTCATTGTTTAACAATGGCAATTTTTTAAACAGTGTTACACATATTAGCTGCCATTTGATCTCGAATTTAAAATTTATTTAACTCGAGCTGCTATGATTCGAGCTACTAGGTAAATATTACGTAAGCATGAAGGTACGACTTGGCAGTTGTGCGTACTGAATGATTATGTATCCAATGTTTACATTGAGTAAGCACATGTGTAAATGTAAACATTGAAACTTGTGATGGGATGATAGCAGTGAATCACATGTGTTTGAAAGTAACTGGAATGGGCAGATGATATTTTTAAAACGTTAAAACACGTAAAATTCACGTTACGTAAAAGATTTTCAAAGTTTGAAAAGTCGTGCAATGGCTAAATTTCTTTGCGCGAATGATGGTGCAAAAATCAAGTTACTACCATTTGCCGTTCCAAAAGGATGATCGTTATTATGTTTTTCATGAAAATAAGGATAGTATAATACATTTAATTATGTAAGTTAATTATGTAAGTTAATATGTGAAGTTTTGACAACCTATATCTAGCTGTGTTCGACAGAAGCTATTAAACAATTTTAATAAAAAGATTACAATAAAAACAATAAGAAACAATAAATTTAAGGTTCGCACTTATCCATATATATATATATATATATATATATATATATATATATATATATATATATATATATATATATATATATATATATATATATATATATATATATATATATATATATATATATATATATATATATATATATATATATATATAATATTATATATATATATATATGTATATATATATATATATATATATATATATATATATATATACCTATGTATATATAAGTTATGGCTTCTAGCAATAGGTTAGTGAACAGAAGAATAAATATTCAATAAAAACGTTTTATAGTTATTTAACAAAACCATTTCAACCCTAGTCATAAAACGTGCTGTTTTTTAGCTATTTTAGTAATGTGCAAATTAGATTTAGCTCATTTTTTATTAACAGCTCTGCACAAGAAATAATCAAATGAATTTAAATCGCATCCGCTTAGTTCAATTTTAGTATAAAGACAACCGGCATGTTTCATCTCGAAATTTTAATAAAGGGCCCCTCTTGATGTATATATATTTTAATCTCACCCCGAATATGTGGGTATCGAAGGCATTGCAAGAGTAATATATTCATCCCCTGAAGAGATGAAAACTCATAAAGGAAAATAGCTAGCAAAAAAACTTCGGATGAATTAAGTAGGGCGACTTTAGAAATCGGTTTCTGATTAAATATGTATGTAGCAGCAGACTACGGCGACATGTATATACTGTCGAGAAAAGGAGGGTAATTTTTACTAAAAAAAGACATATTCATTATCAGCGACCCAGAGGGATTTGAACTATCCATCTTTGAATCGACAGACCAGCGCTCTACCATTGAGCTACTGGGCCGATGATGAGCTGTCGTAAATCCCTTTAAGTATTAAGTACTCTAGAGGGTCTATCATACTTCACGCTACATAATGTTAAATGAAAAGAAAACCTCCATTTTGGAAAAAAAGAAAAGTAGTCTTGGGAATCGAACCTGGGCCTATCGCGTCAAAATCGAGAATTCTAACCCCTACACTATATAGCCCCCCAGCCTCGTGGGCCCTGTTTCTCACATGTAAGCAATCTTCTGCTTAGTTCCGTCCGTTTAATCCGGCAAAAGAACTGTTCCTAATTTAACCGCCCACGGAATTAGGGGATAAACTAGAGTCTAATCGAAAAGTGCTGAACCCGAAGACAAAAAACAAAACGCGTGATTTCATTAGAAAAAATATATATTAATAAATTACAAATCTGTGGCCCTTTTTCACTAAAGGTTGAGCAAAAAATGCTAGAGTTTTTTAAATTAAAAAAATGTTTTATTCATGCACGCTGAAACATTCTATTTCATGCTACGTTAGCCTTTTTTGGTTATTTGATTAAGTTTGATCAACTCTGCATGATTAGTAGTCAACAAGGTGAACCAATTCACCCAATTTTCTCGGCAAATTATTTCTAAAAATAGCAATTGCAATTAAACAATTGAGGAGTCACTTGACATGGTCTGTACAAGTATTCTTAACCTTGGCTAAACTCATTAGTTGGAGCTACAAAATTAGTTCGTGTACAAAATAATTGCGTTTTATATTTTCTTCATTATCGGAAACGACGTCCACGATTAATCAGTGAAAGCTCATCTCAAAATATTTTTGCAACCATAGGCTCGGTTGGATTTACTCAAGAGTCAATTCATACCTACAACCGTATGTCCGTTCAGCCGGCAATATAACGAATTCACTCGTGTTTCAAGTCATGAAACAAGTCTCTAGTGGTCTAGTGGTTACGACTCGTGTCTGTCACCCGTAGCATCCAGGTTCGAATCCTGGTAAAGTACATAATTTTACATTTTTTATTCCTTTTTTAATCCACAGAAAACCAAATATCCATAACAGCCAATATATATATTTGTATCGTCTGTCATATTAATAAAAACTGACTTCAGCGGATCAAACTTAAATTATTTGGTTAATACCGCTTCACCAGATTTAAGTAGTTTGCTGAAATCTAGTATAAATTTTTTTGAAAGGCCTTCTCACTAATGGACGATACTCTATTTTTTTTAATCCTAAGCCAAAGCATTAAAACGTCACATTGGTAATTACAGCTAAACCTAATCGCGATTTAAGACTGTAATCGATTCCACCAACGTCATGAAAACTGATTCTAAGCTACTTAGGTGCTCGTCTTTGAAAAAAATGATTGTTGATTTAAGTAAAATGCTAGATAAACCATTCAAAGCCACATTTCTTGAACCATCGCTCTTATATAACTAAAGTCTGATCAAAAATTGAACGAAGTCCTATATCTGGCACCTTGCTTGAGTGTGTTTCAAACATTGCCGGATATGATATTATTCCCATGTGGAAATGAAGCAGCTCTTGAAACATAATAATTTTGCAGGTCCATTATACCATATCCGGCACTGTTTAGAAATGATGGTGCCGCAATCTTAAAAAAGTGCCGGATATAGGACTTGGGCCAAAAATTGCGGAACCCTGAGACAAATATTATCGTGACTTCTGCTGTTGATTATTGTGATAACAAGGTCATCTGCTGAGTGAGGCCTGAAGGTCAATATTCCACATGGAAGTATTAAACGCGGCCGTTACTTGCAGATAAAATGATTTCTAATTCCTTATTTTAGTATACATACATTTATTGCTGAGTTGCTCCGAAGCCTTAATTAGAAACTATTAACACTTAAAGTAGAAAACTCAAGTCAAAAAATTTGATTAAAATTGAAAAAATAAGCCCTCACCGAGTTTTGAACTCGGATCCCTAGATTCAGAGTCCAGAGTACTAACCACTACACCTTGAGGCCACAACGACGAAATGATTATTATCGAAAAATGTACCGTCTCAAGCTGCAGTAATTGATAAAGTAAAACAGAACTTCTGAAACAAAGATATGACGGTTAGGACGGTTTGACGCAAGGACTTTAAATTTGCAAACATCACTAATTAAAGGTTTGCTATATCAGTCTTACAGTGCCTCTCACAGACCAGATACCTAATAGCCAATCAAACTGAAGCGTGGCATAGTAACTAGCCCACTTGTGTGTGCAAAATCGTATAATCTTTTTAAATGGATTTTCAAATCTAAGATCGAGGGCAAAGTGTATAAAACTGGCCGTTTTTTGGACCTCCAAATTTGAGTGGCTTTACATTTGGTGTCACTGCACACATTATGGGTAAAAAATTTTAAAAATGAATCATCGAAGTTGAGATAAATATGACTAGGAATTTATTCAGAAGGCACAGAGGATTGAAAAAAAGATTAACAACAGGATTTTCGTTTTTTTTGTCAAAACTATTATAATTTTATCTGCAGTAGCTAAATCTCATTTTAGCTAAATCTCATTTTTTTAATATCAGGCTAATTTTCACCACTTTCCACTCATATATCATTCACGCCTTGATAACTACAGATTTATTTGATTCTCGGTTATATGTAGCATTAATTTTACAACAGTTGTTATTGTTGCTGTTACACACAATTTTACAATAATTATATCATTAAAAAACCGCAGGGCGTTATCTTAAGTTAAGTGTATTACACCAATACTTACAAATTTGGTTACTGTTAGTGGATTATTATTCCTTACATTTTTAATCTTTATGCTTTATGATACATATACACAGAAATAATTACTACAGCCGAACCATTTTAATTTCATTTGGATTCATATTTAATTACTATTTATCGTCTACACAATTTTTTTTAAGTAGTGTTATTCTTTTTTTTTACATATTTTCTTTACGTTGACGAACTGATTACAGCAGTTGAAATTTTTTTCATTTCAGGCAGACAAATATTTAATGATCTGCCTTTGACAATTAAAGTGAAATGCATAAAGTCATTCCAGAGAAAACCGGTCTAATTACGTTCCATTTCCACAGATTATAACATCGTGCCGAAAAATTCTACATATATAATGTTGGTTTCAATGTTACCCTTAGACAGCGTTTAGCAAGACTGAGCTATGACTGCATTTTTTTATTACATTTTATTTTTATTATTATTATTTTTTATTTTATTTTATTTTATTTCTACCACTTCTTTAAGTCTGATCAAACCTTGCTAAATTTTTGTCGACCATGTTTTGTCTTTTCGAGTGTTACGGTGCAAACTAGGATTGCATATAGAACGCGGATTACATATAAAAGGGTACGGTATATGGGTAACTATGGTACAAACTACAGAATTGTTTTTCTTGTCAAACTATCTTATAATTATATCTGTAGTGACTAAATATCATTTACATGATTATGATCACTTATCACTTATCATAATCTACACGCTTTGATAACCACAGGTTTCTTTGCGTCTCGAAATATGTAGCATCAATTTCAATAGTTATTGCAGCTGGTATTTGATGTACTATATGCAATTATAATTTTACAATAATAATACAATTAACTAAAACCGCAAGGGCTTAAGCTTAAGCTACGCGTATTCCACCAATACTTAGATATTTGATTACTGTTGTTAGTGTACTACCCGTGTTTAATCTTTTGGCACAAACATTGATGAATGATATATGTAGTAATAATTGCAGCTAAATCAATTTAATTTCGGGCAGATACATATTTAATGATAGTGATTGTACTTTGACAATTAAAGTGGAATGCATAAAGCCAGTCTAACGCTAAAACCTAAGATATTTTCTATTTCCACAAATTACAACTTCGTAACGAATTCTTCGCGTAGGTATTACATTGGTTAGAATGTTGCGTTTAGATTTTGCGTTTAGCAAAACTGAGCTAAGACTGCCTTTATGCATTCCACCTTTAAAGTCTGAGTAAAACCTTCTACTATTACTGTGGACAAATGTTGATTATACTCGTGTGCGATATTTCAAGAAAGTCTTATCATATTATCATTATTATCATATTGTCGACATTTTTTTTACAATGCTCCTTTTACCCTACACATATATATACTCCTAAACTGTTGGCTTGAGTCTTACTTATTATGTTGTATATAATACCAGAAATTAATGCAAACGATATTTGGTACTAATGTTTAATGAAATTGATGAAACCTGAGACAACAGGGACGTACCCAAATTACACAAAAGAAAAAGATTTTGAACATACGCGGCACCTTAAGGTGGTGCTCTGAATACCCGACTTTGGGGGAAAAAATTTTTCAGTCAAGTTTTCGTTGGTTTACTCAAAAAAACGTTTTTTAAAATCAAACTAGCTTTTATCTGATGTACATAACGTTAAGTTTTGTTCAACTCGAAATTTCAACTAATTTTTTAATGGGGAAACATCTTTAACTCGATATACGAAGAAATTCTCTTTGGTTTGTGATACTTTTTAAAACAGTTCTAACTAGCTAATTGCTAGCTGCAACTCTATTAAAACGTCGTATGTGTAAGCAAACCTTTCTAAAAAAATTTCCGAAATACGTCGAGCAACATTGACAATTGACATAAATACACTATTTTTCAAACCAAGTTTTCGTTAGCTACTTTTTGGCTTCTGTAACTTTTCTCAACGGTTGTAGTACTAAAAAATTAGCTCTATTTTTTGCTTTTTTGACTATACCAATGTATACCCAATATACTCTCGCAGAAGTTTCAAACTTGGCAAACAGACTTGCCTGGTGTCTGTCTAGGCCCCATAAAAAACATTAAATGATCGGGAAATGGGATTCGAACCACCCACTTCGTATCTACAGACTAGCGCACTCATAGTTTTTACTTATTGTGTGTTGCACAATGCATAATAACAACTACAATCTAAATTAGACCTAACTTAGACTAATTAGCTCTGCAACATTCAACTAGGTACTTATTGGGCTTATAATTTCTCGAAACATCATGAAGCAGAACATAATTTGACAGATAAATTTGGATCTAGCTTTGTCAAGGACAAAACCTATTGTACTTAGCGAAAAATGTGGCATGAATATGAAAAGTTCTAAGTCCAAAATAGCCTAATAAGGGTAATTTCAAGGCATCACGCCTTAGGCTTATTCTGTTGCTGAAAATATTTAATCCCACTAATCCTTTCGACGCAAACCCAATCCACGCAAATTAGGTCTAAACAAAGTGTCAAATGCAGATCCGGATAAAGACTTTGTTTTAACATTCTGTGACGTCTGAAGATCTTTTGTCGTTGGTCAATTATGTTGTTAGTAACCGGCATGATGACATGCTTAATCATAAATGTACCACATGATAATTATTAGCGTTATTCAGTAGGACTTGATTGTCTAACGTTCGCTTCTAACTGCAGGCTTTAGCGTTTATGCTTGAGTGGTTAGGTTAATTCTTCGATACCATTTTTTTACCGGATTAAAAGAGTATATTTTATAACCTTCTTTCTATATTATACTAATATATATCTGGAAAACGGCATATCTGAATCATTATAGTTTATTGGTCTGTTGTGTATAGTCCTTATCCAGATAGTTTTTGATGAGGTCGACTCAAAACTTTTGTTTATTTATTTTATTTATATTAGTTAGGTATTTATCACATTAATTTCAAAACTTTTTCGTCGAATATAGTTATCTTATGTAGCAGGCAGCTAGAAATATTTTTTGAAGCATGATTTTAAAACACTCAGTCGAACTTAGGATTTACAAAAGGTGTCTAACATTAGACTAGGTCTAAAACGTTCTTATCTAATGAAAAATACCATCGCAGTGAAACATTCTATCCTATTTCATAGGATCACGTGTTAGACCTAGTCTAAGTTAAGGAGGCAGTGTCGCGAAAGCAGTCGATTTTGCGTAACTGCAGAACATTTTTAGAAAAAAATAAGACATCATTCTTTATATATTTTAAAAATTTATGTTGAGGCAAGTATTTTCGCCAAGTTTTATCAAAATTGATGCAGTATACTGTTTGCAGTGAGGTCGCAAAGTCGGAAAAATGACGTTTTAAAAACATATTCACATTCGATTTTTTCGTCACAATTATCAACTTATTTGTTTAGTTTGTTTACATAGACTAAAAGGACATATGTTGTAGTTTATGCACACAAAATTTAGTGCAAATTGCTTGAGTGGTTGCGGAGTTATACCTGTTTGAACTGTGAAACTGTGCGTAAACAGTGAAGTACTCACAGCAATAATGATAAATTGTGAAAAATTTAGGCGCTTATTTTAAAATCAAAAGAAAAACAAACCTTCATTTTTCTTTTTTCTTATTTGTGGCAAAAAACTGTGCGTCGACACGTTATGTGTGCTTCACAAGCTAGCCAATCTGATATCTGGCTGAATTTTTTGAATTTTCATGTCCTTATTGTGTGATGTCTGGCTTACAATCGGTGATTGGTTCAAGATATTGGTAGATATTGGTAGTCTACTGTCTGGCAGTACTTATTTAACACAGTATAGCATTGGACTAGTTTCTCAGTGAACGTACAAGTTCAAATCAAAAAGATCTCTTTTTGCAACCTATGAGCAAAACTGCTTTCGCGACACTACCCCCTTAAACGGATTTTTTCAAAGGATTCAATTCAACAGAAAAAAAAACAGATTGAAAAATGACACAATGTATATAATTTTTTGTTTTTAGGAGCAACTTTTTAGAAAGTTTTTGACGCATGTAATGTCACCGAGCTGTGTCAAGAACAGGAAGCAGGAAGTAACTTGTTATCCGAAATCTTATTTTTCTCAGCCACATTTTCCAATCTTGAGACTGTGTCTAAATTTTCCAGCAAATTTTTAATTTCGGAATCTATCTTAATTCATATATGCACCTGTTTATGACTTTCTTTTAAACCACTGTGACAAATATGAAGCAGGATTTTAACTTGAGCCTCATTTTGAAAGCTTTTATCTTTCTAATTTCTCAAAACGCAACGGGAAGCTTCCTCTTTTTCACAATTTTGAGGCGAAATTAATTTTGTCGCTTAACTCAGCAGGCGGCGGATTCAGATTTTGAGGTTGCACTATTCGTTTACTCGAAACTTTCATCCAAGATTGTGTTAATTAAGGAGCAAGTTTACGAACTAACCAAGCAAACATACTCATTTTCGGAGGGAGTTTCTTAATCACTTCGTTAAAAGTTTCTTCGGTTACAGTATTCACGCTCAAATCGGGTCGATAAATTTAAATTTGCACCTTTTATCGAGCATTTGCCAGTGTTTGATTGCCACTCTTGTCTTAGAGCGAGAGTCATGAGTCATAAAATGGATTTAACGGATTAAAATTTAATGAATAAAACTGAACCTACTGTGGACACAATCTCTTCTGTAGATTGAGTAGTGGTTACAGTGTGAGGTCTGAGTGTCAATATTCCACAAATAATATTAGATGCATAAATAGTATGTAAACACTTTCTATATAATATAAATGTCGTGTTGTAATAAACCAATAAAATTTGTTTTGGTCCATTGGTTAAATTTCAGTAACTTGTCTAGTAGTTTAGTGGCAAAGCGCTGGTCTACAGATTCGTGATTTGCCGGATCGAATCTTCCCTGAAAGACTAATGTTCCAATTTTTTAAATTATTTTATTTTAACTATTCATTTCACAGCTTTTTTAATATAATTATTTCACTTTTTTTTACTGAAAAGTATCAAAAAAAGTTCAAACAAAATTAAGTTTTCGCTTGCGCATTGACTGAAATCTGATTGGCTAAAGTTAGCTAGCTTTTCTTTCTGTATTTCTAATCTTCCTGGATATGTAGCTACCGTACAAGCCCGGCGGTAATTTCAGGAAAACATCAAAACTTAATTTATCGGCAGTTCTATCTGTCTATATGCGTCATGATTTCTTAGTTCGACTTGGATTTGTTATTATTATTTTATGTCTGCACTGTTTATCGCTAGGGTGATTAAGAAACCTTGTGTCGTACAAAAGTCTTCAGAAGCGGGTTAACAATAATTGCGTATCTACAAATTACGCAGTTAAATAATAAAGGATTTAATAACCGACCTATTCGTGACGGTGTTCGTAAAATACGCTTGTTGGTTTCTTGGTTACAAATGCACGCTGCAATCATCTATGAATTTTTAATAATTTTGCAACTGAAATTTAATGTTGTTTTCATAAAAAGATTTATTTTAAACTTCAATTTTGAATCTATGTTATGAAAAAGCACTTCGATTGATTTTCATTCTACACGCTTACACGTCCTTTGCTACATTTCTCGGAAGATTCAGTTTTTTTAGCACGAATTCTAACTTCTAACGAATGTACATATAATATTAAAGAACAATAGTGGTAGGATGAAACTCAATTTCTTATTATACATACAGCCCGCTTCATTCAGTTTCTTATTCTTAGCTGAGGTTTTAAAAAACATTGCTTAATTTAGCCCGGTTCACAGCGATTTTTTTTAATTTCTTCAACACTTTTGATGATCGAAATATGTTCTTTTTGTAGTCAGCTCACGTATTTAGTTTTGCTCTTATTTGAGCAATTCTCAGGCTCGAACCACCCATCTCTGTATCTGCAGACCAGCGCTCTACCAACTCAGCTACTGGGCCAATGCTGAGCTGTCTTAAAATCTGTTCAAGTACTTTAAGAGGCCTATCTTCACAATATGATCTACTAGCATAAAATATAACTAATCATATTTTGCTTCAGATAACCGGTTATTAAAATGACCAATCAATCTTCATCGAATTCGAATTATGTTGGATCGGATCACTTTCAAACCTTTGCCCTTGCTTATACGGGTGTTATTCTCACAATCGGCATCACTGCTAACTGCGCTATGATTGCCACAAATTTACCCTGCCTAAAACGCAATCGGAAATCGGGTAGCAGCGCGCAGTATTTATTTGCCATAGCAGTGGCAGATATGTGTGCCATAACAATTCTCCTTATGTCTTGGCTTGAAGGGCTGAACATCATTTACGGTGTGAGAAATGTGGCTATGTGCAAAATCACCACTTTTCTGGGGTATTTTGGGGGCGCTATGTGCCCTTGGTTGATTGCAGAGTTTACTGTTGAACGGTATTTAGCAGTACAGTATCCTCTGATGCCTAGAACGACTTTTACGGTCTTCCGGGCTCGTATCATTATCCTGTGCACCGTTTTTGGAGGTGCCGCTTATAACGGATGGTATTTGTACGCTTCCAACGTGGTATTTACTCCCGAACTGGGTTTAATGTGTACGATCCCCATGACACTTTACCAGGCGTATATGGTGATGGACGCTTTAAATCTAGTCATTGTCTGTAGTATTCCCATGTTGATACTCGTGATAGTAAACTTCTGGATCGCGTATCAACTGCTAGTGAAAGCAGGTTTACGGGGTAAAAATGCGAACGCAATGCTGGTAACAGCAAAAGAACGGGTACCCCTTATTTACAGACTAAAACAGTTAAAACGGACCAAAACTATTGCGAATAAGACCACCCCAGCCGAAACCCACGTTTCTTGTCGCAGTCGTCGTACAACGGACTATACCGTACCCATTCAGCTTATAACCGTGTCCCTGTTTTACTTGATTCTCAACGCCCCAGCCTATATTATTCGAATTCATCAGGTTTTTGGTATCGAAATCAATTATCGAATTGTGCAGGCAATGTATTTGCTCTATTCCACCCAATTCTGTATCCACTGTCTTATCTACTCCAAAGTCAGCCAAAACTACAAGGGTCAGTTTTTGAAGAAAATTCCCAGTTCTTTTTTGCGGAATACCTGTACCGCCGTTAATCAAGGATCGATCACTGACCCTTCGAGTGGTCGATATAAGCCGAGACGGTCCCTCACTTGGTCGAGTTCTCGAGCAGCTGTGGCCGCGGGGGGCGAAATCGCCGCCGAACGACCAGGGGGGAGAACGCATCGACGCGCGAGCAGTTTGGAACACTTCCCCCCTTATTTTTCCGTCGTCACCGATTACACCACTGTTCATATTCGACCTGACGTTACTAGCTGCGAACTTTAGCCCCTCCTTTATGCTGATTGGCTGTTTTTTGTGTAACCTGACGCAGCCTTGATTGACATAATGGTGTATTTTACGGATGTTTTACGGATGATGGGAATTTTTTTACGCAGATCTTTGACAGAAGGTGATATTTTCATGAATGTTTTCTGGAACGCGATTTTTTAAATAAAAACTTGTATACTTTTTTATTTTTTACATTCTATTGATGCCACTTGACTGGATCAGTAAACTGGAATTTTTAATAAATCAGGTTCGATTTATATATTTGCTTATCAATAAAATAAAGCATCAATCCTTTGGAATTCCATAAGCCAAAAATTTTAGTTGAGCAGCAAAAACAAAGATTGCAGACAACAGTATCAATTTTTAGAAAACACACAACTGTGGGAGTCGAACCAATGCAGTGACACAATACTCTTGAAATAGCGCCTTTGACCACTCGGCCACGCTACTTCAAATGGTATTGATATTTACATGATATTGTTACTACTATGAAAAGAAACATGACTAATATGAAAGCTCAATAAATATTCAATTTTATAATTAGGTATATATTATTTTAGCCTCTAACACTAAACCTACACATTAACTTTGCTTTAGCTAACTGTAGTAGAGGTTGTGCCACATTTTTTCATGAAATAGGAAGTTTGAAACTGGTAAACAGACAAAACGTCCAGACAGTCACGTGAACAATGTTTTGTGATGTAGTTTAAGGAAATTAGAGTCTCTTACCTTAAACAAAGTTCCTAAAATTGGAAACAGTTCACGCATTACAGAACAAAACCTGTCCAGCCAATGTTACAATCGCTTGGGAATAATAGCCACGGAAACAATTTTCATCATTTTGTTACCATTAGGTATACTATACAGTATATACACGCTTCACATAGAACCACTAGGTAGTTTTACTCAGCAGAAAAGCTTACTTGAATAGATCATGTTTTTAACTTGATAATTTGAGTTTTGACTAATTACTGAATCTGGTTGAAAAACATATTTAATAGGCTCCTAAAGACCTTGTGACACCTAAAAAATTGCAAAACTAGATCTGTAAATGTGTTGCAAAATTTTTGTATTTAATTAACCAATTAAAGACCAACATATAAGTAAAAGCCTTATCGTGAGAAACAGACATCGGTCGTACTTGACATTATGGAAAAACCATTAGGTATTTCAACTGAAGGGTGATATTCGAATCTAATCTCAGATCTAATAAAATCTAATCTAATCAATCGTTAAATGCCACTACGTGTGCTGCATCTGCGGTACTTGAACTTCTGAAGTAGGCGAACATATTACAACTGATCAATAAATAGTACATCCAGTACCGACTAAAATTACTTGCTACAGACTCCGGAGTCAAAGCGAAGTCGGAGTCATATGTCTCCGGAGTCAAAGGGCCAATTTCTGAATGGATTAAACTGATTAGATCAAAATTTGTTTGGCCATTAACTCATGATATCATATAAATCAATTCATACGAAATTTGCGATAGCAACTCTTTGTAGCACCTCCCGCATGTGCACCAGTTTTTCAAGTCTACCTCAACATTGAGATAAGTTAATAGGAGGCAAACAAATTTTAATCTAATCCGTTTAATCCATTTCAGGAATTGGCCCAAAGTATATACATTCTATACATTGACTCCGAAGTCAAGTGACTCTGACTCAACTGTGACTCACTCCGGAGTATGTAGCAAGTAATTTTGGTCGGTACTGTACCCTCACTACTTGGCGAAAAAAACAATGAGGACAATAATGAGCAATAAAACTTTTACTGCAAGCACAATGTAACAAGCATGCCCCAAAATGGGGTATTATGGTTAATTTGCTGAGTGCAAATTCAACTAGTAGTACATAGGTATGTTTTATCAACAAATTAAATTTTAGATTCTCGTTCAGTGTGTATATATTGTCATGCAAATAGCAATAATACTGTAGAAGCTGCTTAATTTAGTTTCGGCACTGTATTGCTAAAATTTTGTCACTGTTGGTTAAAAAAGCCATAGGTGCCACAACTTGCGATTTCAAAACTCAGATCCCTATTTTGACATGAGTCCTCGCAAAACAGGTTTTGTGGACAAAAAAATTAGAGTAACTTTTTGCAAAAAAAAGCAAAAAGTAGGGATCGAACCGTTTCATTATGATCGCTGAGGAACTAGCTCCTTTGACCACTCGACCACGCCGCTTCAAAGTATTTTATTGTGACTATGAAGAATGAAACATTAAGCAAATATAAAAAGAGCTGGATAAAAGATGCTAAGTGAATTTATTTTTTATGTAATCCTATGTATATTAAAATGATGTCTCACGACCTCTACAAAACTGTTGTTGACCATAATTTCATTTAAAATTGTAAGAAACCTTTCTTCGGAAAAAGCAATCAGTTCCCATGCTGACTTTACGTGTTAATCATATGCGCACAACAGCATGTAGCTGCTACTCTTACAATGTGAAGTTTTCAAAACAATAGTTGCTTCTCTAGAATGAACAAAAATAAGCGTGGGGAAACCGTAAACAAATGAACTGCATCAAATATGGCCCACACAATTCTACGTATCCCTGTGAGGAACCTGTATATTTCTCCAGATAAGAAGTAATAATTTTGTAAACGTGAACATGACAAACAGTAATAATCATCATTACATATAATAATACTACGCGCACAAAGACTGCAAACCAGGTTTATTAAAACCGGCAACGCACATCGAAAAGCCACTAATCTAAAAGAAAATAAAATCAGAACAGGGTTGCAAACAAGCACGTTTTGAGATTGAGTTTAAACTTAATTTGGATAGATTCCGCTGCGACGTTCTTGCTGTGCTGAGGATATTCTGCGAATATAAAACGCGGCATTTAATTTTTTTAAAGCGAACATAAACTTGTCAAGTGTCCGTTTTTAGCTCAGCCAATTGTCACCAGTAACAGCCAAAAAGTCTCCAGCAGAAAAACTTTTTACAGTGTCAGTTTTGTTTAATCTTGATACCTCCATAGGAGATCATGATCAAACTTGATCACTGTGTACAGTGTTTAAGTTCGAATTGGGCACTATTTATTGCTAAACCGTACGCAAAAGCCATTTTAATATTTAAAATTTTAGCATATAGTTGCCGAACGAGCTGCAGCACAAATTTTTATAACTATACATACACGGTGCGCTTCGCTTGCTAGCCAGCGGATGTAGGCTAAAGGTCAACCATCACGCTGTCACGGAGACAAGGAGTCCGTACTCCGTACTGTGGGCTCCATAGTCGCGTCATGGTATGGTTCCAATGTTCTTTACACTTTGACATTTCCTGCTTTCGACATGCTAATGAACATTCTACGAAACATTGTCCCGACAGGTTTTGTCAAATGACTGTTTTCTGCATTCAAAAATTGTTAGTACTGGACAGATAGGCTACGTAAATGAGAGCGGGCAGCTGATTGTCGCTAAGTACGTACACACACACACCCACACAAACAGTGTTATTTGCTGACCTACCAGCAAATTAAAACTATAATATATGCTATAATATAGTGTATTTGTGTGCTCTTGATGCACGCGTTTGCACTATAGTATATACGCGGCGGCTCTCGGCCATGCCGACAACAAATGTCAGTAAACATAAGGAGCTCCAAAGTTGAGTAAACCCTGCAACATACACTGTAAATCTTTGTCAACGTCCTCATTCGAATGTTTGAAAGTCTGAAGCGGCACTGCACACGTCGCCAAAATCAGACGGCCGTTTGCTACGAACAGAATATGCAAATTAGCTGTGCGTATGCACGCATGAACGTGTACGTACGACATACCTATTCTGATATTATTTTATCCCGTAAATAGGGAAATTTGAGATAGAATTGATCAATGAATGAGTAAAGAGTTAAACTCTACTCAGTAAAAAAATTTCACTTTTAGTCACGAACATGAACACGCATTTGTTGAAAAAAATTTGATTCTCTTCAGCTGCAGACAGTTGTGAGAAAAATTACAGTCTCAGAGTATTGTACCTGTCTGGTTTGACTAATGTCTTTTCCAAGTTTTGCATATTTTATTACACATTTTTTACCAAAATTTATTTTCAGGTATTTTGTTAATTTGAAAGTCTAAATTTAGTTCAGAGTCCGGTCCATTTATTTAAGTTTCGATTTGTGCTTACAGCCGTGTATGTTAGTTCAGTAAGCAAAATAAACGAACAAGGGCGTCCGTTACGAGGGTCCCCCTTTTAGTTTTCGTTGCACGGCGGAAAAAAATTCCGATGACCAAATTTGGCCTAAAAATCAAAACATTTTTTCTGGAGCTAACTGTTACCAGACACTTGCGAATTTGTGGCTTTACTGTTTTTGTCTATTATTTTCATCACACTAATCAATGCATGTGTACATGAGTATACTTCTTTTACCTGTCTTAAATACTGGCTGATGTGACCCTTTATCCTTTCGTTTTATTTCCCCGGCCGGAAAAAATGTCTGATATGTCTTCACTTGACCAAATTTGAAAAGCTCAGGTAAATCTGAAATGAACCGGAAATTTAGGTCGTTTAGAAAAATCAAGTGAGCTTAATTTTCATAGCCAAAATGCGTTCGTGCGGTAAATTCATGTTGACAGATGGAAACATATTGAAAACAGATTAGGTAGGTATATTAAACAGTATTGAATTATAAATTGTTGCTAGCAGCGTAGTTGTTGAGTTGATGTTTTTTCATGAACGTTATAATGGTATATTTACCTAAACCTAATATATCTAGTCGAACCTCTAGTTCTAAGGTCTAACGGAAACGAGTATTGGTAAATCCAACAAAAACTTCAAAACACTTTTTTCTAAAAGTGTCTGGAACACTTTTTGATTATTCTGAATTTCCAATATTTCGTTGCTTTTGAAAGTTTTGAATTTTCTCACGTTTTTAGTTCCAGCTAGGAATTTTTGCCGAAAAGTAAAAAGTACGTCTGTGTGAACCGGGCCTCATCTTTTTGGATAATCACCAGAAAAATTGTCTTACAAATTAATCAGTCGCTTTGAAAATAATTTAGCTTAATCCTCTGGGATTGACTTGGAAACTGGGTGAATTCGTTCGGCCGTTTACCAACTAATTTCGTGAACTCCCACACTCAAATTTTTGGCCTCTTTGTTTCGTTCTATACCTACGTTATTATCGCTTTACCAGAACTGAAGGTGGTAGCTCCATCCTTTTTTCAATCAGCTTGCATTGTGTTGCTTTTTCCTCGCCTAGCTACTAGGGCAAAAAAGTTATACCATTTCCATTTAAGTTAGTTAAAGTTAAAGTAAGGTCGTGGCTCCAATTTAAGTTAAAGTTACAGTTAAAGTAAGGCTCCGGTGCTAATTTAAGTTAAAGTAAGCCCAAAAATCAATGACTTTTATATAACTTTTTTAAATAACTTTAATGTTAAAGTTAAAGTAAGGGTGTTTAAATTTAAGTAAAGTTAAAGTTAAAGAATGACCCCTAACTTTTTTAATTTTAGTTAAAGATAAAGTTTAAGTTTTTTGCCCTACTAGCTAGGCACTAGGCAGCATAATTCAGTATCAAAGGTGCCACTTGCCTGTGATAATATAATACTTAGCAGGTGAGTAAGGTACCTGGGTGCGGCGGGTGCATCCTCAGGCAAAAATAGCACCAATGCAAGTCGCCGGTGTGGTGGTGTGTCGCTGGTCAAATGACTTGCACCATTTCTCGGTGTACGTCTATATCCGCGCATTCTGCTGGAGGCCTGGAGCGTCGCACGCAAGACGCTGTACTCCTCTGCTTTTTCCTGGTTACTGACCCAACAGGGTTACGATGGCCTCTGGCCAATGTACTTGAAAGTATATGCTTTATACTTACTGAAGATTTTGCCGCAGATTGGGCTTGTTGCACATGTAGTTAGTTAACACGGTTAAATAGCCTGGACCACCTTGGTGCTGCTGAACCTGAACCTTAGCCTATAACATTTTTCCTTTCTTTTCAGATAACCAACTCAGATATGAATTCAACGTTGCATAATTTTACCGATTTCCAGGCTGTCGGATCAAAACCTCTTGGACTGCTGTTTTTCCGCAAATTCGTCGTAATTTACACCGGTGTGATAGCTATTGCGGGAATTCTTACAAACACCGTCAATTTATTACAAGCTATTCCGCAGCTAAGGGGTGGTCGTGCTTTAACAAGCTCTGGTCACTATTTGGTTAGCATCGCTTTCTCCGATATCCTGGTTTTAATTTCACTATTGATAACTTGGGTAGACAACTTGACAGTGACTAATTTAGTTCGGCAATCTTGGCTTTGCAAAAGTCTGACGTTTTTGGGATTTTTGGGCGGTTTTCTCTGTTCGTGGATTATTGCAGAATTAACGCTGGAACGATTTATCGTGGTTCAATTTCCGCTTCTGAGACAAACCATGATTTGCGTGAAACGAGCAAGAATTATCATTGGATCGACCGTACTTATAGGTAGGGTTTTCTCTAAAACAGCTATTTTTTAGCTACAGCTCTTTTAGTTAATAGAGGAAAATGACAGTATGCATTTAGCCAATCAAATTGGGCTTTAGCAGTTAGCACCTGAGGTGAATTTTGATTGATTGATTTCTTATTTCTAAATTTTGAGAAGGTGAAATTGCGCAGATCAATTAGAAAATATATAATCACAAATTGTGCGCTGTTTACGACCTAAAATCTGGCCAAAAGATTTAGAACACAGAGGAATCATGTGGCGTTCTAACAGCTACTCGCTGTACTCTTGACACCTAGCTGAGATCAATTCTTTTCGTAATGAAATCGGTAAGTTTCCCATGTATCACGGTTTTTTAGATGCCTCGGAGAAACGGCGATTCGGCAATAGCCAATTATTATACACGGATTTGACTAAAATAGCCGGCAATAGCTGGGGCGATTTTTCCTGTTGTGCCACAGCACAACAGGTCTTTAATTTTGATTTTGTCATATTACACTGTCTCGCTTGGTTTTCGAATGTCAGTGCGTCTGTTTAGTTCACTGTTTGAATCCAATGCGCGTCTGCAGCAGACTTTTGCAGCAGTACTGACCAGCAATTTATTCGCGTACGTTTGCTTGCCACATGTATCAGCGTAATAAAGTTGCTGTCACATAAGTCACATAACTGGTGTTTTGCAATCAGCGCTCCGATCGAATAATTAATGTCGATAGAAATGAGCAGTTCTCATAATTTTTGCATCCAGCTTATTAGATTGGCTATCATAGAGACGGCCGTCGACTATATTATGTAAGTTATAAACCATATGGATTGTCCTTACAAAATACAAACGCTATTTATATTATAATATTTATCACAGTATAGCTTGGCTGGTGAATTACCACAATATGAGAATCTACTTTCATTTGCTTCATTAAATGAAATTGATGTTAATGCTGCAAAAGTTTTAGCTGCACAACAGGTTTTAACAGACCTGTGGTCAGTTTACTTAAAAATTTATGCTTCATACTTACTGAAGATTTTGCCGCAGATTGGGCTTGTTAGCACATATTGCCGATTAAACTGTTTCGCCGCGGCAACAGCTCGCCGTGGCTATTTTGGCGATTTTCAATTGGCCATTTTGACTGAAGAAACGTGGCTATAGCCAGCCTATGGCTATTTTTGAAATCAAGTAGGGAACCCCCAGAAGTGGTGATTCGGCTATAGCCGCCAATAGCCGTTTCAAATACAGTGTTTTGTCTGAAATAGCCGGCTATAGCTGCTGCCAGCAGTGGCTATTTTTCCACTTGTGCTGATTCGCCACAGATATAGCTCGCCGCGGCTATTTTGGCGATTTTCAAATGGCCAAGTTTTGACTGAAGAAACGTGGCTATAGCCAGACTATGGCTATTTTGAAATCAAGTAGGGACGAAGTGGCGATGCGGCTATAGCGCATAGCGTTTGAAAACTGTTTGTTTAAAATGGCCGGCTATAGCTATAGCTCGCCGTGGCTATTTTGTCGATATTCAAATGGCCAAGTTTTGACTGAAGAAACGTGGCTATAGCCAGACTATGGCTATTTTTAAAATCAAGTAGAGACCCCCTAGAAGTGGCGATTCGGCTATAGCCGCCAATAGCCGTTACAAATACACTGTTTGGTCTGAAATAGCTGCTGCCAGCATTGGCGATATTTCCAACGTCCAAAACGAAAAATGAAAAATACAAAATGAAGATGACTTTGTAGTGGAATCGAACCACCAACCTTATGGTTATCAAGCGTACACTCTATCGCTAAGCCACCAAGTCATCTAGAATATTGGCAATAAGGCTCGGTTCCCACTACGCAGAAATAAGAAATAAGAAATAGGAAATAAGAAATAGAAATAAGAAATAATAGGCAGAAATAAGAAATAAGAACTTGAAATAAGAAATAAAAAATAAGAAATAAAGCCTGGTGCGTTCACATTACAGAAATAACAAATAAGTCGAAATAAGAAATAAGCCCGTCCAATCACAGTTCACACTGTTATTTAATTGGATGTGGCAAATTTTGAGCGGGAATTTAAACATTTTGGACCAGTACTCCTAGTTTCAGGTCCATTTAAAGAAGCCTCTTTTCACATTTTTGAGAAATTAAAAGGAAAATATCAGCATGGCAAATTGTTATTCAACTTTTCTCTTTTTCAAGTTGGAAGTGCAGTGTTGGATGAAATTTTCTTGACATCATTTAAAATGTGCTGGTTATTTTTTACTGTTTAAATCTACTAAAAACTCAACAAAAATGAACAAACAGTACGTAAAATTTGTATTATTATACTAAAAAAACAATAATATATCCCCCAAAATACGAAATAGTGCTATCGTATACCAAATTTTGACGTACGTACGGCGCATTTTCGAATTAGCCAATCAGCTAAAAAGAAGGCGTGGCTTAGGTTTTCGAGCTCTAACAAACGCCTCTGATTGGCTAATTTCTTATTTCTTATTTCTTAAGTTAAAATAAATTTAACTTCTTATTTCAGAAATAAGGTTCGCCATTTCTGAAATAATAATAGGTTATTTCGACTTTCTTATTTCTTATTTCTCAGTGGGAATGCCCCTTTATTTCCGAAATAAGCTCTTATTTCTTATTTCGATTTTGTTATTTCTTATTTCTGCCCAGTGGGAACCGGCCCTAACTGCAGGTTTTGAACGAACGACAAAAACTTGCCCCAATGGGGCACAGTAAAAATGTAGGTATATTGAGCAATAATTGAACTCTAGAAAAAGGGGGGGACAACACCCCGTGGCAAAAAATAATTGTTTTACACATAGTGACCAGACATACACAGAGTCTTATTACTTCACCTGTAACTCTGTTAGCATGACACTGAACTGTGTAATTGATCTACTTATATAGATAGTTTATTAATATGCTTTCAGGTGGCCTGTAGCTCAATAGGAAGGCAGCGGAAATGGTAACCGATTGGTTGGCAGATCGATTCTAAACCAGGCCACACAACTTTTTTCAATTTGTAGTTTTCATGCTGGAACACCGTTCTAAGCCGGCAATAGCCGAGCTATAGCGGGTCTGGGTAAAATCCAGCCCCAGCTCCAGCCCCAGCCCCAGCTCCAGCCCCAGCTCCAAGTGGGTAAAACCCAGTCCCAGCCCCAGCCCCAACTGGGTAAAACCCAGCCCCAGCCCCAACTGGGTAAAAAACCCAGCCCCAGCCCCAACTGGGTAAAACCCAGCCCCAGCCCCAACTGGGTAAAATCCAGCCCCAGCCCCAACTGGGTAAAATCCAGCCCCAGCCCCAAATGGGTAAAATCCAGCCCCAGCCCCAAAAGTGCTCTAAAGCCCGGTTCATACTCGTCCTTGTCCTTGTCCCTATGGTTTTGTCCTTAAGCAATTCCAAGAAAACTACATGGCTAAATAAGCCAACTTTTTGCATGCAGATGGATGAGGTCATTTCCAGACGGTATACAAAAAATTAGCCGAAACGCTTCTATCAATTCTTCACAGGAGCAGACCGAAGTTTGTCCTTGTCCCTGTCCCTTTGTTCTTAAGGACAAGTATGAACCGGGCTAAACACATTTTCAATGTGAAAAAAGTGCAAAATTCAAAATTTGAACCCAGCACCGCAATCAAATAGGCAAAACTTTGATACAACTTCAACTGTTACCGCAAGGCCGAATCACCGTCAGGCAAAAAACTTTTTGAATCATTCAGTCACTGATAGGGAATTGTAGGGGAAAGCGCAAAATTACGAACACATCCAAACTTAAGCAGTACAAAAGCACCCTAAAAAGAAGCTTCGCGAAAAGTGACGAAGCTTCGCGAAAAGTGACGAAGCTTCGCGAAAAGTGAAAAACGGCGGCCGGAAAGTGACGAACAAAAAATTTTGAATTTTGCACTTTTTTACATTGAAAGTGTGTTTTGGAGCACTTTTGGGGCTGGGGCTGGATTTTACCCATTGGGGGGGCTGATTACCATTTGGGCTGGGGGGCGGATTTCCTTGGGGCTGGGGCTGGTTTTTCCCATTGGGGCTGGGGTGGATTCCAATTGGGCTGGGGCTGGATTTCAGTGGGGCGGGCTGATTTCCAGTGGGGGGGGTTTTACCCAACATGGGCTGAATTTTACCCACTGTTATTTGGGGTGGGCGGTTTCCTGGGGGGGCGGGCTGGGGCGGGCTGGGGGCTGGATTTTACCAACACCCAGCTATAGCCGTTAATATACGGCTATTTCTAGTCAAAACACGGCTATAGCGCTAATAGCCGATTGACAGCGCGGGCTCATCAATTCTGTGAAATGGCTATAGCCGAGCTATAGCCGGGCTATACCGGCTATTCCTAGTCAAAACCCGGCAATAGCGCTAATAGCCGATTGACAGGCGGGCTGGATAGTAGCAGTAGCAGTCGGCGGGCGGGGTGAGTTGAATTTTAAAGTAACCAAGAGTACCTATCGATGTATTAGACATGTTTTTTATAAGTACTTTATCACACGTGCGACAGGCGTACAAGGCCCTTTGCAGTCAGCAGCAGGGCGGGGGGAGGGGTGAAGCACCTGTCTGGGGGGTGGGTGAGGATGCCTTCTGGAACCCAAACCCCCCACGCCTGTCAAGATCTCAAGGGGTGTAAATGAAGGTGCCGCTAACTCTTTCTGAGGGGGTTTAAGGTTCAAAGATAGTCTATCAGGATAACGAGGGGTGAAAATAAAGTCTTGCCGCTAATTTTATGTGAGGGAGGTATAAAGGTGCAAAACTAGTCTGTCAAGGTAACGAGGGGTGAAATACAAGCTAGCCGCTATCTCTATCTTCGGGGGCTAGTAAAAGTCGTGATACATAGGAATGTGACCATGAAATCACATGTTTTGTTTTATCTCAGTATTCGACATTTTTTGGTCAGACTATGTAGTTTAACCAAGAATTGTGAAGGAGAAGTGAATTTGTGAAGTTTATAGAAGTGAACGTTGTACGCTGCTACTGTTTTTAAATTTTAAAATTTCAAACTTATTTTGAAATTTCTGAATTTCTTAATTTTAGTAAAATGTTGCAGGAGCTCTCTACAACGCCTGGCTATTTTGGTCCTTCGATATCATAACGGCTCCAAACGGCAAAAAACTATGTACCCTGGAAAAAAGTTACGTGAACTTTTTTTACGTCATGGATATATTGAATATGGTCACAATTTGTACACTGCCTTTATTACTACTAATTATACTCAATAGCTGCATTGCCTTTCGCATAGCTAAACGGATACGGTACGGATTTACAGTAACCTCAATGGAAAGAACCAAACCTCAAAAACCAACCAGAAATCGAAATAGGCTACGTTCGTCGACAAAATCGCAAAGACGCGAGGCTAAACCAGCAATAAACTTAGTTCTTGTCTCTCTGCTTTATTTGGCCCTTAATTTTCCGATGTATATTGTCAGGTTACACCGACTTTTTGGCGTCAAAGTGAACCACATCGTTTTACAATTGCTCTACATTCTCTACAGTACCCAATTTACAATCAACTGTTTTGCTTATGCCGCCGTTGTACCAAAACATGCTCGCTTGTACTTGTACAATTTAGTAGCTTGTGTAGCTTGCGGTGAAATTCCAACCGGCTTACAAAATTGGTTCGAATCGGGGTACAGTACCGCGGATTTAACTGTACTTAGCCGACAAGCTAGTTTAAGACCTTCCCTACGCGCAAGCGTGCGCAATTCGCGAAAAATGGCATAAGTTCATATAAGGCTGCATTCATACTAACAGCCGTATGTCGGTTCAGCCGGCAGAATTGCGAAATACGCACGCCACTTGGAGTGTAGAGGATCAGTTTGTTACGCAATTTTTTCGGGTTAAACGGACATACGGCTGTAAGTATGAATCGAACCTAAGTCAACTCATACTGGGAGAGCCCGAAAAAACTGCTGCTAACCAGCACTTTAAAGCACGGTTCATACTTGTCCGCAAAGGTGTCCATTGCTTGTTCAAAGAAGTTACCATACAAAAACGACTATATTCGATATGTAGAGTTTGTCTTTACGAGCTTACTGACAAGACAATCTTTTACGGAATATGAACAATGCTTTGTTTTTTTAGTTTTTTTTCAAAGGCTGGGATTCACAAAGGTGTTTCACTTTATTGGATTAAAGTGTTTTTTAACGAAATATATACATCGTCAGGAAAAATCCATGTGTAGTGAAAGGTTCACCTACCATTTTCAACGTGAAGTGAAACAAGGTGAGAAATTGTGAATCCCAACTCAAGGTTCCATTGAACTACAGCTTCAGAAATCTTTAATGTTTTCTATTAAAGTAAATACTAATAATGTCAGTAAAATCTTTTTTCATTATAGTTTAAATTTAACCGTTATACTCTAGTTAAAAAACCATTATTTTGAGCAAACTACTTAATTTGTCACACGTCTTTACTTGCAGAAACGCTCAATTTATCCAAAACCAGGGTAGAAGTTAAAACGTAGTGTATCCTAATTCCTAGCACAACATATTTCAGCCCTTGTGGCACTTTTAATTACCATATTCAATTCATTTTCATTTAAAAATAAAAACACTAAAGCCTAAAACCAACAAGAATTGCCTAAAATCAATCGTGAGAACTTGAACGTCATTTTCTTTCCAAAGCCTTTAGTTTGTGCAGTCCTTAGAACATTGTTGTTATACATACTAGTTCAAAACACAGTAAGACAAACATTGTAAAATAAAAAATATATTTATTGAATAATCTATAACTATGTACAAGCAAAAACCGTATTTCAAAATGGTAGCAACAAAATCAAAATCTACATTAGTATTCAAGTTCGGACATTCAGGCACAATGTTACAGAACTCGCTAAACTATGATTCATGTTCAATAACTTTCGAACCTATTAAAGGGTCAATTTATACTTATAGCCGTGCGTGCGTTCAGCCGACAAAATTACAAAAAGCGCCAACATTCAAATTATGAATTCCGTATATAATTTTGCCGGTTTAACGGACATACGGCTGTAAGCATGAATCGACTCTTAGTCCGAATCCGAATCACTGTTTTGTCGTGAATTCGTGGCAGATTTCGGCATAGGCTGTTTTCTTTTCGGAATAACAGAGAAAAACGCTTCTTCCCAGTTCATAGTGACAGTGAATTTAAGTAGGATTTCAAATACTTGATTAATGGTTAGTATTTTTCGCGTTTTCATTTCCAAAAATTCGTCTATGGGCAGTCGAGCGTGTCGATATCCTTTCTCGACGGCTAATTTGTGACACAATCCTTTATGATGATTGTGGTCCACTAAACCGCCTAAAATAGATTCATATTATATTATTATACTATAGTATTCATTTATAATATTCATTATTTATTAACACAATAAATAGATACTATTAATTTTATTATAATCTAGTGACGTAAACTAGGTTTTATAACCTATTGGTTATAAAGGTAAAATGAGGGCGGCAGCATGCAGAAACCAACTATTTAGCAATTTGGAATTTGATGCGGTTCCCCTCGACACGATTCACAAGACAAAAATAAGGGCACTAGGCTTAAAAAAGTATACTTAAACTTAACTTTAAAAAGTATGCCCCTCCTTTTTCATATTGCTAACTTATTTAAAATGCCTAGACGAAGTTAAACTTAAATGACCGAGGGCATACTTAAAGTGCGTACTACTAGTTGTGACTAGCACGCACACCTGAACTATTGAGACTGTGTTGAAAAAAGATGATGCCCTAATTTAGAAAGAAAGCCAGAATAGAACCCGGGTCACTCACGTCGACGTCAAGAATTGTAATCACTACACCACACCCCCCAGCTACAATTTCTTTTAATCTCAGCCGAAAAAATTCTCAAGGGACGCACATGGCCGGAAATTCGTGCAAAAAATGATTTTTTAGCAAAAAGATAAAAAATAGCAAAACATATAAACTACACAACACCAAAAAAAGCATTATGATAAAAAAGTCTGACAATGTATCAGAAAAAAAGCAGAATTAAAATACATCTTACCAATCATATAAACGCAATATTTCATTATCAGAAACAATAGAATTAAATCTTACCAATCACATAGAGACAATCTTTGTCCAAACTCGACAGCACATTTTCCGACTCGGAGCTCAGATAGACAATCCGGCTTGAGTTTGGCCTAGTCTCCGGGTCGGTTTCCTTAGTATTCAAAATCCCCTCAAAGGAATCATCCCGGACATAAACATCCCAGCTTTCTGAGCCGCTCCAGGAATCATAAACGGCCCGGGAGGGGCCAGTGAAACTGGAGACGTAAAATTGGAGGGGGGCGGCCGCACGCCGATTAACCGAGTAGCAGTGTTGCAATTGCTTCAGGGCCTGCAAAAATGCAGCACAGGGATTAAATTTATAAATGAATTTAGCGGATTAGATTTAAATAGAATACGCGGATTAGATTTCAATGGATTTAGCGGATTAGATTTGAATGGATTTAGCGGATTAGATTTAAATGGATTTATTCTATTAGATTTAAATGGATTTAGCGGATTAGAATTTAGTAGATTAGATTTAAGTAAATTTAGTGGATTATATTATTTAGCGAATTATATTTACTGGATATAACGGATTAAGAGGGACTTGGCGGATTAGATTTAAACTTGATACACTAAAATTTTGATTAGATGAAAAATATTGAAGCAGTAAACTAAATTTTGTGTAATTTGACGAATTGTTTCAATACCTTGGCGTGGGCAGAAGTTTAAGTTTATCTAATGCAGATTAACTGCCAAAGCATACACATTTATATAAATCTACTCAGTTTCACTCTGACTAGGTTAAGTAGCATTTAGACAAAAAACGTAATAAAAAGAAACACAACATAATTCAAAAACTACATACCTGCGATCGTTCTTTTTCGCTCATCAGATGGTCAAAACTCATATCCACCACTACTTTTATTTTGCAGTCGGAGTCGACCATCCGACAGCCAGCTTTTTTCAGGGCCTTCCTCGAAATGCCGACTTCCAAGCCTTGAGCCTTCGCTTCCGCCAATTTTCGTTTTCGCCGTTCATGTTCTAATTTTCGTTTTTCAACACGAAATTGTCGAATTTTCTCTCGTTTTGCTTCTCTTTTTTGTTGTCGTTTGGATTTCGATGTTGTTTCGTTGGTCACGACGGTTTCTTCGAAAATCTGTGAATTGTCATTTTCTCTGGGAGATTTAGGTCGCTCGGAATTTTGGCTTTGTTCTGCTGTTGATTCTGAGGAGTGCGATTTTTCAGAAATTTCGAATTCGGGTTCTTGAACGGGCATTCTGAAATTACGCAAAAAAAGTTGACAATCCAGCCTATGTAAAAATGTACAGAATACACCCAAACCATATGCTAATTATCGACCCACACCGATATTAACCAAACAGCATTAGGTATGTACGTGGCATAGCTAAAAAATTTATTATGAAGGGGACTGCCTTTTTTCAGAAGTCACGGAAGCAGATGAGAAAATAAATGTAGCGGATATCTCCTTTTAAAGTTTTAAAGAATGCAGAAATCCATGTCACATGGAAAACTGGAGATTAGGTTTAGACTTAACGGGTAGGATTCTGTGTTTTTTGTTTTTAACAGTCTAATAACCCTCTCTCTGATTTAACCTGTTCGTAATTACGCCATCTAAATAAACATACAGCTGTGAATATGAATGTGAACCCAGTAAGATGCTCAAAAATACTAGCCGAGCACATTGACCTAACAAAGTATCTGCACCTTGACTAGCTAAATAAGGATAGTCCTTTGTCGTTCAGCCAATAGTAATTCTCCCAGCCCCACCTTTAACCTCTGACATATTAATATCTAAACACGGGGTTTCTACTGCGACACGAACAATGTGCCGATCCTTGGCCTAAGCTATAGTACTCAGCCGCCGCTCTTTGTTGTATTCTATAGTACAGTATATAAATCAAACTTAACCTAGGGTTGTTTTGATGTGGAAACTGCATCAAGTCAAAACTAGTTTTGATGCATCAAATCAAATGCTTTTTGAAAGGTCCGAATCAAATCAAATGGTTTTTGAGAGTGGCCACATCAAATCAAACGGATATGTCGCATCAAAACAACCCTACCCTAACCCTACGAGGTCAACAAGGGATTTATAGGTGTTCTATTTTATCTAAACGAAAAAAAAAACAAAATTTCTGTAACATGTTCGACTGTTGGGTAGTTTTTGTGCATCTGAGATTCCAAGAGGGATAACCCCCTTTTTGCGACAAGTCACAAAGACCATATGGGTTCACACGTTTTTGACAAAAAAATAATATCTTCACGTTCTATTTTACTGAAAAAAGCCACACAGGAACAAAACTATTATGCTTTATTAGAAAAAATAACAACTATTAATACACAAGAATTATAACAAATAACAGCAACGGAGTCATTGGACACAAGCACGGGAACAAGGACAAATTTTGAGCAACTGCTTTAAAGAAATTAAGTTGCTCACAGACAAATTGTAGGGACAAAGGTAAGGACTAGTATGAACCGGGCTTTAAAGCATTCAAAACCGGTCGGTAAAGCTAAAAGGAATAAACCCACTATATTGTTTGTGAGCCTTTTCCAAAAAGAATTATTACCAGACTCGAATTTATATACCAACTGCTCAATAATACAGCACTCAACTGAAAATCGGTTGTTGTCTAGTACTTGGATTATCTATAAACCGCTCTATCGAACTTTTATATAAGTTTAAACAGTTTTCAATCAATTTTCAATGCAACAAAAAAGCAAAACATAATATTTAAAGAACAAAGCTCACAAACTTGACCTAGATTTTAGCTACTTACAGACAAACGCACAAGAAGATATTTGCCAATTAGGACTAAAAATATAATAAATCAATCCATTTTTCATAAACATCAAACTACCGACAGCTTCAAAGCTTTGTTTTTAAACATTATGTAAACAATTAAATACAAATTGACAAATAACATAAATACCAGAATCTTGTAACAAAAAACTATATGCTCTCAAAAAATACAGTGTCCTCAAGTTCACTATATATACTCGGAGACAAAACAAAATATATACGTGATTTCATTACACGAACTTGAAAAAAGTCATTGTATAATAGTATGACACATAATATCTCTTTAGATGAACAGCACTTAGTACAGTCACAAAAATAACGCAATTCTTGGTCCGACTGTAAGCCAAGTTCATTTTTTTCCGTTTCATTGCCCGGAATAGTTTGTCAGTATCACTGTTGCATATTTGACAGCTAACATATTTTTAATGGAGGTCCCTCCTCCCCATAGATAGCCCCATTTTTTTCCGAAACAACGCTTTAGTTTCGTCTTTTTTTAGTTTTCATGTCAAATTCTGTGAAGTTAAGTCTAATTTAGTGTCAGTGAAGCTATCATTCCGTGGGGGGCAGCCCCGCCATAAAATTGTGAATGCCAGAAACAGTACACTGTAAAAACTGTACAGCCGTACTTCGAACAATATGGCCCGTATTCACATACTAACACTAACGCTAAAACTTAGGGTGGATTTCACAAAGGTGGTTTAACTAAACCATGGTTTTACGTACGTTTTCATATGATTTGTACATAATTTCCTAACGAAATATATATAGCCTGATTCGTTACGAATTTCCTGGATTTTCTTAAACCATGGTTTTAGCTTAGCTGAAATTTCAGCAAAACAGAGACCTGCTGTGCTGCAGGTTTTAAATTTCAGCTGCGCTAAAACCATGGTTTAAGAAAATCGACGAAATTCGTAACAAATCAGGCGATATTTCGTAATGAAATCATGTGCAAATCATATAAAAACGTACGTAAAACCATGGTTCAGTTAAACCACCTTTGTGAAATCCACCCTTAGTGTTTACACTTAGTGTTAACTGTTAGCGCTTAGAAGCGCTAAGTGTTATTCACATACTTAAACAACTTCTAACATACTAAACATACTTAAGCGCTAACAACACGCGTAGTGTCAGTATGTGAATAACACTTAGTATGTGAAGACGGGCCTACGTTTACGGACAAACATTAAACACTACGGACAAGTATTGAGCCCGCCTTTACACAATTCCATTTTCCGATTCTTGTCTCATCTTTTTCAAATTATCAATTTCGCTTTCATTGCGCAAATAAAAGTTCAGCTCTGTCGGCGATAGATCGTCGTCGCAAAGTTGCTCACTAGCCAAATCGGTGGCACTACGGCCGCTAGTGCGTAAACTTTCAGCCAAAGTCTGCTGAGCCTGAGCCTCATGCAAATCACTATAGGCCCGAGTGGGCATACACTGAACCGGACAGTCAAGGGCCTTCGAATATTCCACCACTTTCGGCATATATTTCAGAATTTCCATGGGAGTGAATTTTTCCACCACTAGTGGGCTTTTCAGCAAGGGTAGCGATTTCTCTGCTTCTTGTAGTCCGCGCAGTAGTAGGTCGAATATATCCATATCGATGTCTAGGGAGACGTTAGAGTTACACTTGGCCTGCATTTCGACTCGGAACGCTTCTCGCATGCGATTATGTTTGCAGTTCCCGCCGAGCCGCCGGCATTTTGACGGGTTCAGCTGAAAATAAAAAAATCAAGCGTAAAAAATGGTAGGTGGGTAAGCGCTCATTGAAACAGAATTTTTCACCCACCAATCCTAAGGAGTTATTTGCGCTAAAACTTCAGCGTCAAAATATTATATACCCTCCCTTCCACTCACTATTTGTGTAACTGCACTAATGATGTGTAGAAATGTTTTCATCTTCAAAAAATTGCTGCAGGGCTCCAAAAAATAAACAAAGACTAGTCTAATTTTGCAAAAATGCAGAAATGAGTTGGCCTAAGCTTTTTGTCAATTGGCCTGAAAAAATTTTGGACCTGAGGCCAAGTGGCCTAAACTTTTCAGACCAAAAAAACCCTGACGGGCACACAACTAAAACGTTCGCACTATCAATCAAGCCAGATTGTCAAAAAGGTTCTACTCAATAGCCTCACCATCAGAAAATAGCACCAAACAGCATAAACACACAGAACTGCCACGGCGTCGGGTCGACACATGAATCTTTCAAAGCACAATTTGTCGATGGCGAATCGAACCAGATCTAAAGCCAGTCGCTCCATTTCTCCGTCAAATTCGCCCTGAGTCAGATTTTTTACTCGACCTTCCATAGCACCTCTACAAGCCTGAAAAAATATAACTATCTAACAAAAAAATATTTATTTACAACAAAGGTCCTTTTTGACTAGACAGAACGAACTTGAGTACATGGCGACACTGTAATATTGGGATCTAAAGTGTTTCTAAAGTCAACCTAACTACCTAAGGTACGGTCTGAAGCGGGTTCTGCAACAGCTAACTAACAATCACACAGGCAGTTGGATGGGAATGTGGGGAAAGACTTCTCCCCAAATTTGGCCCCAGAGGAGGGAGAGGGGGGCCCCGCCAATGGAAAAATCTCGTCGTGGGCAAAACTTCCGGCGAAAATAAAGACTGAAAATATCTTATCGAATCTTTATCTCACAATATTATATTATAATATGACATATACCATACCATAAGACAAAAAATTTAATATAATATTATACAATATATATTATATAATACCATAAGACAAAAAATTTATTATATATCAGATTTTTTTAGCATTGGCGTTTATCACCAGTCACCACTGACCTCTCCGCGAACAAAATCCACCGTAATATCCAGTTCCTGTAGCACCGTTCGGTAGAGTCGACCAAAAAAGCACAAGGGGTGCCCGGTGAAAAGGGCCACCTCTTTCATGCTGACAAAATGCTGGTTGCGCACTGCCGTGATGTAGACCGCCACCCCCGCCCGAAGCGAGGTGTTGGTTCGAACCCCGCCATGCTTGATTTTGTTGCGAATCTGCTCCGCCAATAGTTCCGCTTCTCGGCGAATGCTGATGCTCAAATGAAGACCCTGAAATCATTTACTAAAGTCTGACCAAAAAAATGCCTGACCCTGAGACGAAAGAAACACGCGATTTTATTACGAAAAGAGCAGAATTGTTTGTGGGTTGTTTCTTGCACAGCAGCATTTCTTGCCAAACTCTAAAGATGCGGCCTACCTTTTTTTTGTTTGTTGGGGTTTGCACCCAAAATTTGTCTGCCCTTGTATATTATCCGTAACTATAATTTTTGGCCTGCTCTTTCACTGTCGCATAGCACAAAGATTAGCTCCAGCTGTTATGTAGGCAGCTAGACATAAATAGCTTTTTCACGCCAAATTGACGTGGCTTCAAAATAACACAGTCGACCACAGGTGTATATACAGGTCGCAAATTCTGGGGGGGTGCGCAGCACCTTTTCCACCAATTTTTGCCTGGGCAACTTTTCAGACATTCGGGGTGGCTGAAGCACCTGCCTTAGGGGGGGGTGAATTTGCCTTTAGCGGTGCGGAAGCATGCAAACTGACCTCAGTGACCCGTTGCACTTCTTGCCGCAGTACGGCGACCCGTCTAGCTTTGTTGGAATTTCCGTCCGGTTGCGTGGAGACCCGGCATCGTTTTCCGGGCATGGCCGAGCGACAAGCACTCATCACTGCCATCATGGGACATGATTCCTGTTCCTCTGTCCTACAAAAATAAATTGAAAAACTAAAAAAAATAAAAAAAAAACAGTTTAATAAAATTTTTGGCTGGCAATTGGATCTAAAAGAATTATATACGTACAAACACAACTACCATTTTTTCGCAAAAATTATGCAGACCTGTCAACATTGCAAAAGCAACCTTCAAAAAGATCAGAAGTATATACTCTGGACCGGTGGCCATAGTCACTACAAGCAAGACTGCCGCTCCTACAAACAACTTTGTAATATCTTCAATGCCTCTTATTAAATACTGTGAAGTTTATAGGACACATCCGACATGCAAATTATAAGACTTGCTTTACAAATCTGTATTGCTTAAAAATACATAACGTTTGTGGTATTAATCCCCTGTTTAGGTATATAACGTGAAAATCGTAGTATATATTACTCACGTGCTAACTAAATTTGAACTGGTTGACTCCTCTTGAACCAACAGTCCACAATTGGTGCACACGGGGTGGGTTTCGGAGTGAGAGATATCGTCATAGCTCAACGCGGTTGAGCCGCAGCCACGGCATGACATTGTTGCAGACAATAAACTAAAATCTAAAAGCAAAAAATTTAAGAACCATTTGACTACGCTAAAAACGACACCAAAGCCAGTATTTGCGACCAGTGGGGATCAACTGCAGGTGGCTCACTGCTCAAGCCGGTGGCTCACATTGCTCCAAAACTTTTAAACTGATTGCATTGACAAAGTTTACGCAACATGTCCAATCATAGTAATTGCAGCGGTTTGGGGGCGACAGCTTTTTTTAGAATCTTGAAATAAAATTTGCATTGAATTTGCAATTCTAAGCAACACTTGTCGCAAAATTATAGGGGTTGCATCTGCATGGGTCTGGGGGCGGCAGCCCCCAGAAGCTGGAGCATTTTTAGAATTTCTAAATACAATTTGCATTGAAAATGCAATTCTAAGCTACAGTTGTCGCAAAATCATGGTGGTCGCAGGGGTCTGGGGGCGGCAGCCCCCAGAAGCTGGAGCTTTTTTTAGAATCTTGAAATAAAATTTGAATTGAAATTGCAATTCTAAGCAACACTTGTCGCAAAATTATAGTGGTTGTAGCCTGTAGGCATACATGTACACGGGGTCTCGGTCTGGGGGGGGCTTGTCCCGAAATTTTCGACATTTTAGGGAGGGCTTGTCCCGATTTTTTGTCCCAAAAACGCAAAAATTTCCGATTTTTGCCTAAAAATGAGAAAATTTTTTGCGAAATTCAGATTTTTTAGCGATTTTTTCGCTCTTTGCTCATTTTTGAAGCATTTTAGGGCGATCTGAGGCAATTTTGGAGTTTCAAGGAGGGGGGGCTTGTCCCGACGGGTCAAATCTGGGGGGGGCTTGCCCCCCCCCAGACCCCCCGTGTACATCTGTGGTTGTAGGGGTCTGGGGGCGGCAGTCCCCAGAAGCTGGAGCATTTTTAGAATTTTGAAATAAAATTTGAATTGAAAATGCAACTTTAAGGAACACTTGTCGCAAAATTATAGTGATTGCAGGGGTCTGGGCAGCCCCCAGAGGCTGGAGCTTTTTTTAGAATCTTGAAATAAAATTTGCATTGAAATTGCAATTCTAAGCAACACTTGTCGCAAAACTATGATGGTTGTAGGGGTCTGGGGGCGGCAGTCCCCAGAAGCTGGAGCATTTTTAGAATTTTGAAATAAAATTTGCATTGAAAATGCAATTTTAAGGAACACTTGGCGCAAAATTATGGTGGTTGCAGGGGTCTGGGGGCGCCAGCCCCCAGAGGCTGGAGCTTTTTTTAGAATCTTGAAATAAAATTTGAATTGAAATTGCAATTCTAAGCAACACTTGTCGCAAAACTATAATGGTTGCAGGGTTCTGGGGGCGGCAGCCCCTAGAAGCTGGGGCATTTTTAGAATTTTGAAATAAAATTTGCATTGAAAATGCAATTCTAAGCAACACTTGTCGCAAAATTATAGTGATTGCAGGGGTCTGGGGGCGGCAACCACCAGAAGCTCTGAGCTTTTTCTAGATTTTTGAAATGAAATTTGCACTGAAATTGCAATTCTAAGCAATATATACTTGTCGTGAAATCATAGTGGTTGCAAGGGTAGCGGCTGCCCCCACGAAAAAAATTTTATTGGAAAAAAAAATTGGAGACGTGTCGGAAATTTTTTTCGGCCGGGCAATATAAACTAAATGGGGGAGACAACCTTAAAAATTTGTCTGAATATTGAACAACCCCAGCGAGATGACACCGCAAATAGTAATGTCAGCGCGGTGGTTCTGGAGGCGAGCATGCTCCGGAAAAATGGTTCCGATTTTGAGGCCAAATTGTATCAATTTACATACTGCTATTTTTGTTATGCGGCTCCAAAAAATTTCCTTTGTTCTGGGCAAGAGGGGAGTGTATGTATGTATCCCCGATGCCCCCTTCACTGTCCGCCCTCTTGCCTCCGCTCACGTCGTTGTCGTTTCTACTATATATTTGTATTTATACAGAAACAATAGCTGAGTTATTAGATAGAATTTTTGACACAGTGAACTTTTTTGGCAAAGTTTATATTTCGAACTTCTAACATATTTAGATGAAAAAAGCACCAAAAACTGACCCATGGGGACTAATAAACCTGAAAAATACGTTGTATGCAGAAAAAAATTGAAGAAAAACCATGGGTGAAAAAGCTGTCTTTAGACGTTCGTCCTCCATTACACCCACCGCACGGTTTTTAATTAAAACCCATACAAAATATATAACTAAATACTGAATACTTGTCAGCATTACTCATTATTATACACCATAGCAGATATAAGTCATGTATATACATTACAGCACTGGGTTTTTTTCGCAAAAACCTTCGCAATTGCGAAAAAAAATTGAAGATTGCGAAAAATTTTCAAACCTTTTCGCAAAATTGCGAAAAAATTTTGACGCGGTGGAGATGAACTCGTGAGATCCATGCGCTAATTTTTGTGGTTTAGTCGGAAAACATTTCTGATACGTCCCCAATTGACCAAATTTGGCCTAAAAATTGAAAATTTCTCCCAGTTTTTTTGATCCCCTAGGCCCGGACTCGTGCAACCTTGTGACTCGATGTTTCTAGTGACTGTAAATGGGACACATTTTCTTCCCTGTATCATCACACCGACTGCATGTAACAATAATAGACAGTATAATAGGGGTCAGTGGTGACATAATTAAGAAATAATTCAAAATGTTAGCATTTTCGGGCCTAATTTGGTCATTGGCCGGTTCTTCTTTTCTTTACGGCTAAGTATCGATTGTGAAAATTTTGAAAAATTTCACAAAATTCTCAGGACGGCTCCACAAATTTAAATAAAAATGTCAAAATCGTTGCTTTTTGGCTAAAAAGAGTAAAAATTGCGTCAGTCTTAATCCTGTCTAGACGGAATGTTTTATTAACATTTAAATGTAAAATCTACTGCATTAAGAAACAAAAATAAGTCTGCGAAAAAAAAATTGATTTTGCGAAAAAAATTTCAAGCTTTTCGCAAAATTGCGAAAATTTGCAGCGAAAAAAAAACCCTGTTACAGCAGTAATGAAATAGAGTAGGGGCGATATCCCCTTGAAAGAAAATTTTGGGAAATATTTAAAATTTCAGTGTGATTTTGGTCAATTGGGGACGTGCCGGAAAATTTTTTTCGGCGGTGTCATGAAACCAAAGGGGACCACTACCACAGGAAAAAATGGAAAAAAAGGGTGGGCTGAAATCGCGAAGGGGGGCTAAAATCGCGAAGGGGGGGCTGATGTCCCCCTAGCCCCCCCCCCACACAGGAAAACTTTTTCCGGAAATTTCCCGGAAATTAAAAAAACTTCCGGTTTTTTTTCCGGAAAATTTCCGGGTTTTTTCCCAACCGAGAAAATCCGGAAATCAATTTTTCCGGAAAATTTCCGGGTTTTTTTCGGAAAATTTCCGGGTTATTCCCAGAAAGTTTTCGAGTTCTTTCCAAAAAATTACCGGGTTTTTTCAGGATAATGTCTGGGTTTTTCTGAAAACTTCATGGGGGTTCTATATTTTTATTAAAAGATGGGATACGACGCGATTTATGGGCAAAAATAATTTCCCCCCCGCCGAATCTTGTATATATATACATATATATACATATATAGACCTGTATATATATATATATATATATATATATATATATATATATATATATATATATATATATATCAGGGATCGACCGGAACCCTAAAACTACCGGAACCGGAACCGGAACCACCTAAAAATACCGGAACCGGAACCGGAACCCCCTTCAAAAAGACCCTATATTTTGCAATATTTTCAAAAAATTTTTTGTTTACTTTTACTCACATTTTTTATATGCAACCCTTCTATACACATTTGACTTTCTATACACTTAAATACGCTTTTGACATTTAGTATTTACAGTAATTTAGGACTTTAATTCGCAGTGCAAACGCAAGATCAGTGAGCCACAGGTTGCAGGGGTCTTGGGGCGGCAGCCCCCAGAAAAAAATGGAGATTTTTTAACTGTTTACACCGAATTTGGCCAACTAAAGACGTATCAGAATTTTTTCCGACGGGAAAATTAAAAACTAAACATGGGAACGTCACATAAGACAGTGTATTATACAAGAAAATTCAGCATAATGTACTTTTGTGGACATGCATAGGCTTTGATTTGAGAAATATTCGAGAACTTTTGGATATTTAGGCAAATTTGGTCAATTGGAGACGTATCAAAAAAATTTTTCGGCGGGGCGATAAAACCAAAGGGGGAACCCTTGTTGACAATTTCTTAAAATTCAACCAAAGGGGGGCGGGGTCGCGACCCCCGCGACCCCCCTCCCTATCTACGCCCTTGGGTCTGACTTGGGTCAGGTTAATTTTTGCTGGGTCCAGTTAAGAGAACTTGAGTCTGGACCCACTCGTGAACCCTAAAAAAACCCTCACTTGGAGAAAATTGGGGGGGGGGCGGGGGGCGGCTGTACCGTCGCCCCCTCTCCTAGATGTTAGATAGAAAGGTTTACACAGATTACATAATTTTTCAGTGTAGCGTGAAAAACCGAGGACCTTCGACCTTCGGCTTTCATTGAGCTAGTTGCAGTAATACAAGAAATTGGACACAAGAAGCACAGCATAATTGATAAAGAATAAGCACTGCAACATAAGAAAGAATGCCCGAATAAAAAATCAGAAGCTATTTGTATGTAGTACTAGTACTATATTACAATATCCGTTAACAATAAAACGATAACAAGCACAAACGATAACAATGTATTAAGCTAGTATATATATAAATTTATATGTACATATACAAGTATGCAAGATGTATATATTCGCGTACAGTAATATACATATGTAATATGTTGAACTTATGAGCTTTGATGAAAGAGAATAAAAAAGAAGACAAGACTAATCTAGTTACAGAGTCGCAAGAGGTTCGCCGGAACAAAATCTGAAGAATTTTTTGATTTTTAGGCCGATTGTGGTCAATTGGAGGCATATCGGAAAATTTTCATGGACGAACAACACAAAATTAAAAGCAAAATCCTTTGTCAGAGAATTAGTGGTTCCGGTTCCGGTTCCGGTACTTTTAAAATACCGGAACCGGAACCGGAACCAAAAAGTACCGGAACCGGAACCGGAACCGGAACTCCGGTCGATCCCTGATATATATATATATATATATATATATATATATATATATATATATATATATATATATATATTTATATATATATATTTTTTTTTTTATATATATTTTTTTATTATTTTTTTTTTTTTTTTTTTTTTTTTTTTTTTTTTTTTTTTATTTTTTTTTATTTTTTTTTTTTTTTTTTTTTTTTCTTTTTTTTTTTTTTGTCGATTCTATTTTTTTTTGTGTTGTTTTGTTTTTTTTTGTTTTTTTTTTTCTTTTTTTTTTTTAGGGGGAAGACAGCTAATGGATTTTTGTTTCCGGGCCCTTGTTGTTTTGTTTTAATGGGTTTCCTTAAAAGATAATTTTTAAAAAAAAATTTTCCAAAGAGAAAAACATCCTTTTTTTTCTCCAAAATTTTTTTTTTTTTTTGTTTGTTTTGTGGGACTCATCGTATTAGTTTTTATGATGTTGTGACGGCCAACCACGTACTGAGGAGGAACGGCCGGCTCCTCCAGGTTCTTGTGATAGAGTAAGGAACCCATTTATTAACTGCACAAAGTGCCAACTCGAGGTCCTTTTCAATTATTATTTTTAATCCAAAATAAAGTTAAGGGACTTAAGCACGAAAAAGGATACACTACGGCAAAGTTATTACTATTTATTGCATGAGTTAATATAGATGGCACACTAACATATGAGGCACAAAAGGTGACAAAACATACCTGTTTCACAATACACAGACTTCTACAAATAGAGCACAAGAGCACACAAATAATACCCAGCACAACAGTAATGCAACAGCGCACCGCGCTCGTAAACAGCAGACTATAGTAACGCGTCCGCGCGTGCTAACAAGGTCGACTAACAGTAACAATAGCGCACCGCGCTCGTAACAGCCAACGGCAGTCGAATCTCGACAAAATACAGCAGCGCTCCGCGCTTGCTAACCGGCGTACCACGCCAAGGGCCAAGCCCAAAACTACAAGAAACAAACACAATAGGCGACCTCGCCTTCTTAACCTACTACGGCGTAACACGCCGTCACAACTGCTCTACCAGAGCGTCTACACAGCTCTATCAGAGCCTCAACACAACTCTACCAGAGTCTCAACACAGCTCTACCAGAGCTTCCACACCGCCCTACCAGGGCTTCCAAACAGCTCTATCAGAGCTTTCACACTGCTCTATCAGAGCCTTCAAGCAGCTCTATCAGAGCTTTCAACCCGCCCTACCAGGGCAAACAAGTGAGTCGAACTGACTGGCTGAGTTTACTGCAGCGGCCTTTTATAGAGGCCAGTTAAGGTGGTAGTAACGTTTTCGACAGTTTTGCAGGAGTTAATACTTGACAACTTACGATTAATTTTCAATCAATAATTTATAGTACGCATATTAATTTAGGAAACTATAATTTATTATGAGATAAATGCTTGCTAAAATAGCTTAAAACAATTATTTTTAATTTTCACAGAAAATATTTTTCAGCCAGTTACTACAATTTTTTGTAAATTTTATGTTTAGCTAAGCCAAAATAGTAGCTAGTCAAAACGGCCGTTTACTGAAAAAAGAAAAAAATGACACACGGGCATGTCAAAAACCTTCAATTTAGATGCCAAAACTTATCCTTCCGCTTTTCACTTTTTGAGATTACGTCACATTTATGTAACATTTCTTTTTGAACTAAAGCACATTATACAAAAGTCCGCAAAACTATACAACTACCAGAAGGATTTTGTTCAAAATTTGGGATAAATTGGCACACATATGTGTCTACTTTATACTAAAATTTCAAAAATTTTGTTCACTTAAGTTTTGCGTTACATCAATTTCAATCACAGAAATCCGTAAAAATGTACTTCCGTGGACTAAATCTCAAGTCTCGACGTTGCTATCTTTTCATGCGCTATTTTAAATGTTTTTTAGACAATTTCTGATGTGTCAATTTTTTTATTCGTATTAATTTAGCCTATTTCGTGAAAAAATTAGATTCAAAAAATCGTATATTTTTCAAAATTCGAAAAAATTCAAAATTAAAGGTCCGTAACTTCTTTTCTGCAACATATAAATGCACCAAACTTAGCATTAAAATTCACCCTGTTATTGGCTTTGTTGGTGTAAAGAATGAAATTAGTTGGAGTTACACTGTCTTAAAAAAAAAAAAAAAAAAAAAAAAAAAAAAAATTTTTGTTTTTTTACTGTGTGTGTGCTCTTTCTTTTGTTACAGATTTAAGCTAGATAATGTGCATAAGTGTAGTTTCAGTCAAGTTCTTTAACGTGAAAGACACCGCTATTAAATTCACTGAGGCAATCAAAAGTTATAGCACGTTATAAAAACTGTCGAAAACGTAACTACCACCTTAAGTCATGGCGGAATTTGCTGACGCAAATGGGGTCCGCCGAAAGTTTGCTTGCTAGGTGAGTGTGCTGTGTGTGTGTGTGTGTGTGCGCTGTTCGCTTGCGGTGTGACGTCAAAGCACTGGCTCGCACCGCATGTGAGCTGATATAAGTTAGAAATACGTACGGGGGGTTAGTTGATTTAAGAAACAGTAAGTAGCTAAGCATTAATTAATAACTTAAAATAAGTTTATAATGTTAATTACTTTAAGTAGATACTTTAAGTTTGGTTTAATTAGGAAATTAAAAGTTTACTGTAGTTTAGTAGTTTAACTAGTTTTGTATCAGTACAGCTGGTTACAATACTCCCCCTTCCAAGAGCGCGTCCACGCGCTAACATACATATATGTGTGATGTAGGGTAGTGTGTACGTGAGGCATGCAGGAGCAATGCTGTCTTAAGGTAGGTCGTCTTAATAATGGTATACATGGTTGGTGTGGGGTATTGTATTCAGATGTGCTGGACGAATGCTGTGACGTGTCATGACGTTTGTCCGGGTCAATGCGCTTACAGCACATACATATTACATGTCTAACAGTCAATTGTAAAATAAGAATAAGTGCATAATTAAATTATACAGAAAAGTAGAATAAACGAACTACACGAATAATAGCTGGTAACATGACCAATAAAAGCGGTGCGAGGGTTAATACAAGTATTACGCGCTGCTGGTTGCGCTAAATAGTTGTATATCCGTCGTACCGTTACCTCAATTAAATTAGTGGACAAGGAACATGACAATAATACAGCAAATAGTGAGCAATTGGAACGGTATATACTATAGCATCAGATTCGCTCAATGACGAATCGTCACGATAATTGCATAGACATGACAAGACAATACGCAATAAAACAAAACAAAATAAATAGATGCAAATAATATACGGCATACACATTCAGTTAAGAACGGTTTCAGTCCACGTTACAGTTCAGTCACATAATGTAGCGGCGGATTTGCGGGCCGGATCGCACGCGTCGGTTGCGGCGTCCCGAATAGAGAGTAGAGGGATAAAACAGTCCATCGGGATCCCCAATTACAGAATTGAGTTCTGCGCTTGTAGCAGGGTGAAATGGTTCCTCCAGGGCGTTGAAGGGATCCAACCGCTCCTGATCGTTATGACCGAGCGTGCACTTGTTGAAATCGACCTGAGAGATGTTAGCGGCTGGATTGATTAAAGCAGCACCATTGGTAAGGGCGTATTTCAGGTCCAGGCTAGCCACTGGCCAGTAACGATGGTTCAGTTTGTAACTGTCCAAAACGTATTGGGCTGCACTCAATACTATTTGCTTCGCTAGCTCGTCCTCACTAACGTGTGTGTTTTTAGGTACTCGATCATGTGCTTGGCATCTGTTCTGTGCTGTTCTTGTTTTACCCGTTCGAGTAATGACTCTTCGATTCGGACATCGTCCGGACTCTTGTCTGGCACGTTGGTTGCATATGCTTGCGCAGGTGGTATTCGGCTTAGTGCATCTGCATTTGTGTTCAGTTTTCCAGCTCTGTGCTTGATCTCAAAGTCATATTGTTGGAGTTCTAAATACCATCGAGCTAAGCGACTAGATGTGTCTTTCATAGTCATTAGCCAACCCAAGGGAGCATGATCTGTGTAGATTACAAAATGTCTACCATACAGGTAGGGACGGTAGTGTTTTGCTGCCCAAATGATAGCTAGCGCTTCCCTCTCAAAGGTAGAAAACTTCGTTTCTGCCTTCGTCAATGCCCGAGAGGCGTAGGCAATGACGACTTCACCTTTATCATGATGCTGTCCTAACACGGCTCCTATTCCATAATTGGAGGCGTCAGTTGCTAGAGTGAACGTTCGACTAAAATCAGGGTACACTAGGATTGGTGCTTGGACTAGGTGCTGCTTCAGAGTGTCGAATGCTTGTTGACACTCGTCTGTCCACTTAAACTCACGTTTATCTTGCTCTGCAATTTTGTGTAAAGGCCTAGCTGTAGTTGCGAATCCCTTCACGAAACGTCTATAATAAGATGCAAGACCTAGAAACGATTTCACTTCTTTGGGGGTTTTTGGCACTTTGAAATTTGCCACTGCTTCAATTTTGCTTGGGTCAGGTTCAATTCCACTTGCTGAGATAATGTGTCCAAGGAAGGGGACCTTTTGTCTGCCGAACAGACATTTTCGCAGCTTACACTTGAATTGACCGGTTCTCAGACGCAAAAAGACTGACTCAAGGGCTTTCAAGTGCGAGGGGAAGTCTTTGGAATACGTTAGGATATCATCTATGAAAATTGTGCACGTTTCACCTACAAGGCCAGCAAACAGAAATTCCATTGTTCTCTGAAACGTGCTTGGGGCGTTTTTCAATCCGAAAGGCATGCGTGTATACTCAAAAATACCGAAAGGGCTTGTGAATGCTGTCTTGTGTCTATCATTAGCTTCTACGGAGATTTGATGGTACCCTGAAGCTAGATCCAATGTGGAAAAGTATTTGGCCCCACTGAATTGTTCCAATGTTTCTGTGATATTGGGAAGAGGGTAATAATCCCCCACAGTGACTGCGTTCAGTTTACGATAATCTACTACTATTCTGTACGAACCGTCTTTCTTTTTAACCATAATCATGGGGCTAGCCCATGGGCTTGCTGACGGTTGTATTATGCCCTTTTCTTCCATTTCATGCAGTTATGCTTAGCGCTTCAGGCATTCTGTAGGGTCTGGCTCTTATGGGTGTTGCCGAAGTAGTGTTGATTGTATGCTCCACTAGTGTACAGTAGCCTAAATCCATATCGTTACGTTCAAACACATCTGCGTACTCACGTATGAGTGATTTCAACTCATGTATCTCTTGAGGGGCAAGCTGTGATTCCGACCAATTTATTTCGTTTAGCAATGCAGTTTTTCCTCATCTGTATAAGCTGCTGTACCTTGTGTGAAACTCAGTGCATGTTGAACTGGATTTTCTATACATGGGACAAAAACACCAACTGTAAGATCCTTTTTTAACACTACCTCATCTGTTGTGGCATTGCAGACTAAGACTGGAACGCGTTCGTGGTCATCGACCGTTACTGCTTCACCAACTGTGAGTAGAGAATACTTGTGCTGTACCTGTGGGTGAATTTCTAGTATACCTTGTTTCGTGGGTGTTTCATGCTCAAGGCTTGCAAAAACGTGCATGCAACGCATGGGTGGTATTGATGTATCGTATGTTAGGGCTACCCTTGTGATGCAAGATTGGTCCTCGGGTTTGCTAGACGGTGCTGCAGGTGGCCACAATTCTAAGTTTGCACTGGGTAAACTTAATTTCCCATCAGGAAAATCTACTTTGGCAGCAAATTGAGCAAGGACGTCGGTGCCTAGTATGACGTCGAACGGGCTGTTTCGCAAAAGATGCACTGTTACTGTCTTACTTTGGTCGGCCAGGTCGATGGTCACCTCAGCGGAGCCGACGAGTTCTAAGGAATGCCCCGACAGTGACAAACATTTGCCAGATATTGGGGTGATTGCTGCGGTGTATGCTAACTGCGGTCTCACTAACGTAATCGAACTGCCAGTATCAACTAGCATTTCCACTGGGTTACCTTCAAGCCTACCATAGACAATAGGTGTGTGTCCGGCGACTGTACGTATTAAATTGATGAATTGCTTTGATGTTGTCTGTGCATCTGTGGGAACAGATTGTTCGGTGGTATGTAACACCACCCGCCCATGTGCATTATTTTCACTTGTTGCACCGCCTAAAAGCCTGGCTATCAGCCTTTGGTTCTGTTCCCTTAAAACTTCATTTTCATGTGCTATGGTAGTGCGTGAATTGTTTTGTTCTGCACTTGATTCGTTTGAGTTTGGCTGTGTCTCGACTGCTACAGCTCGGGCAGTGCCCATGTTGCCATTATGTGGGACTGAGAAGCGTTGGGGGGTCGGATTAGATTGTGACTGTTGGTATCGGGTCTGGTTTTGATTTCTAAAACAGCGGGCTTGAATGTGTCCTGGTTTGCCACATTTATTGCATATAGGCCTACCGTCTATAGTTCTGCGGTTTCGCTGGATGTAGCTCGGGTCCTGACGTGGGGATGGGTACCGGGCCTTCGGCTCGGTATTGCGTGACGATAGTGCTTCCTTAACAATTTTCGTACATTCTTCCATAAGCTTAATTGTTTGCTCGTTTTGTTGTTTCGTGCTATCAATTAGTGTCTGCATCGTGTCTTTGTGTTCCTGTGTGCTCTGTGTGTTCCTATGTGTGCTTTCCGGCTGTGCCCAACAAATAGTTTTTACTGGTAGTCCGTTATCCATTTCGTCAAAACACTCTTGCTCTTTTGCTCTAACGACTGCTTCCTCAAAGGATGCTGGGCGTGCTGACAGCACAAAACGACGTATGTGTCTCTGTAGTCCATTGACAAAAATTTCTTTCATTAACCTATCTCGTGGTGTGCCTTTGACTTCATCTCCATATGCTTTCCTAGCTAGCTTCTGTATATCCCGTGCATACTCCTCTACAGACTCGCCTGCACGCTGCAGACGCCTATGTAACTCGCTGCTACTCAGACTCGACACTGACTGGGACAAGACTCGACGCATATCCTCTTTAACTGTTTCCCAGTCAGCCTGAACTCCAGCTGGGAAACTGTCCCAGACCTCAGCTGCATATCCTTGTAAAAACCCGGGTAATAACTTTGCCTTATATACATTAGACCAGTCATTAACTAGCGCAACGCGCTCAAACAATCCTATAAATTCATCAAAGTCATCATTAATCCCCCCTTTGAAAATAGGTATGTGTCGTGGGCTTAAAATATTAGAAATAGAATCGGGATCTGCTTTTGCCATGCTGTGTGTCACGTAAGAAATGCGTCTGTATTGCTGCAAAAGCTGACGTATATTGTATTCTGAATTGAGTGCGACTAAAAACCTGGGTCCAAACCAGTGTCCTAAAGGAAAAGATTCTGTAACACAGCAGTCGTTATCAAAAAATAAACTATGAAGGGTCTGCTCAAATGCAAAACTATCGTGTATGTTCCAATCTGTCAAGTTGCTTACAGAATTTAACTCAGTCTCACTGTGCAAGTCTCTACTAGATGCTGAATCACTAACACTTTGCTTACTGTCGTCCAAATGTTCACTATCACTTGTCAGGGTCGCCACTATGTGACCGGCTACCACGTTTATACCTAGGAGCAACTGACCGGTCTTGCAGGTTCTAGTGATAGAGTGAGGAACCTGATTACTAGCTGCACAATGGTGCCAACTAGGAAATCCTATTTAGTTACTAACTGCAGCTAAGCTGAACGTAAACGTGACCTTACGAGCACAAACTGACTACACTACGGCAAAGTTATTACTATTTATTGCATGAGTTATTATGGATGGCACACTAATATATGAGGCACAAAAGGTGACAAAACATACTTGTTTCACAATACACAGACTTCCACAAATAGAGCACAAGAGCACACAAATAATACCCAGCACAATTGCCTTCTCTCGGCGAACCACGCTAACAACAGCAGAACCTAGCAGCACCTCTGCACTTGCTAACAGGTCACAACAGTAATGCAAACAGCGCACCGCGCTCGTAAACAACAGACTACAGCAGCGCGTCTGCGCGTGCTAACAAGGTCGACTAACAGCAACAATAGCGCACCGCGCTCGTAACAGCCAACGGCAGTCGAATCTCGACAAAATACAGCAGCGCTCCGCGCTTGCTAACCGGCGTACCACGCCAAGGGCCAAGCCCAAAAACTACAAGAAACAAACACAATAGGCGACCTCGCCTTCTTAACCTACTACAACTGCTCTACCAGAGCGTCTACACAGCTCTATCAGAGCCTCAACACAACTCTACCAGAGTCTCAACACAGCTCTACCGGAGCTTCCACACCGCCCTACCAGGGCTTCCAAACAGCTCTATCAGAGCTTTCACACTGCTCTATCAGAGCCTTCAAGCAGCTCTATCAGAGCTTTCAACCCGCCCTACCAGGGCAAACAAGTGAGTCGAACTGACTGGCTGAGTTTACTGCAGCGGCCTTTTATAGAGGCCAGTTAAGTCATGGCGGAATTTGCTGACGCAAATGGGGTCCGCCGAAAGTTTGCTTGCTAGGTGAGTGTGCTGTGTGTGTGTGTGTGTGTGCGCTGTTCGCTTGCGGTGTGACGTCAAAGCACTGGCTCGCACCGCATGTGAGCTGATATAAGTTAGAAATACGTACGGGGGGTTAGTTGATTTAAGAAACAGTAAGTAGCTAAGCATTAATTAATAACTTAAAATAAGTTTATAATGTTAATTACTTTAAGTAGATAGTTAGCTTCTAAGTTTGGTTTAATTAGGAAATTAAAAGTTTACTGTAGTTTAGTAGTTTAACTAGT
>JASANF010015698.1:0-49632 GCA_030248245.1 Trissonchulus sp. WLG1_4 | reverse complement strand
ATAGTCAACCGGGGGTACTTTGACCAAGGGTCAATTCTGACCAAGCTGTCATTTTTTTCATTTGAAGAGAACTATTCAACAAAACTGCATGTTATGGCTATCTTCTATGTGCCTATAAAAACTACATGATCTGGTGCACACTTCGGTATATTTGTAGTGCGGCTCTAACTATACATAGCTTATTGCTCGCTAGTCAAAACTCAGGGCGTTTTCAATTCACATGTTTTTTTCGCAAACCTGACAAATATCAATGGGGTCGTGTATCCAGTTACTTCATCATTACGTAAAATAAGTCGCTCTTTAAAATGACATAAAACTTGTTTTATACCTAAGGCGCATTTGCTCGTTAGCATGATTGAATGTCACCCGTTTTGGTCAATTTCGCCCCACTCTGGGTCAACATTGCCCCAGTCGGGCTGCATGACCATTGTGGTAAATATGCCGCATCGCGTCCATAATATAAAATTTCTGAATGCCCAAACGGCAGCATAATGAACAATTAGGGGTTTGGGATGGTTTAAGGTGAAAGGTACCATTTTTTTGAATTGTGTTCGTTAACCTAGTCCGTTCGTGTTCGAATGTGTTCGTTATCTGGCCACCGGCACCGTCCCTCAGATTTTGAACGTGAACCTGTGTTGCATGCAGAGGTAGAAGATAACAGTACGCACATACACAAGTTGAACTGTGCGCACAGTGGGGGTTCCCATTCACGCGCAAAGAACTTTGAGGTTGCTGTACAAAACTCTCTGAAAACGAGCCGACATAACGGTTCGGGCATTTTCGAACAATATTCTGGTCGACGACTTGATTGCCCGGTTCCGGAACCGCTATCGTCGTTTAAGGGGCGTTTTATGGAAGTTTATTGCCCAGCGTATACTAATTCAAATCGCAAGGGTTCTTTTACGTTAAGTAGAACTACATTTTTACGAAAAATGTGCAAAGCATTGATGGTTAACTCTTAGTTTTCTAGTATATATGGTTTTGTAATGTGTCGCCTTTTATAATGTAATTTTCTTTTGGGCATCAGAAAGGGAAGGGCCGGGGGTCGAAGGGGGGGGGGGGGGGTGCGAATGTCTGAGCGGGGGGTGCCGTGCCCCCCTACCTTCCCTATGTGCATCTATGGTCGTGAGCTGTTTAAAGCTGGTCTACAATATAACAGCGTCTGGATCAAAATGCACATGGAAATGATCGAGACCAGGGGCGGTCCCAGGGGGGGGGCGGGGGGACGCCCCCCCCCCTCGAAATTTTTCCCGATACAAGGGTCCCCCCTTTAGTTTTTATTGCCCGGCTCCAATTGACCAACTTTAACCTAAAAATGAAAAAATTCTCCAATTCTTTCTCTGGGTGGTGGGGCGGTCAGTACCCCTGCGACTCTGTGGTTTACTATTTCTTGTTCTTATTTTTTATCGAAGTCTATGCATGTATCCACAAGTACATTAGGCTGCATTTGCATGTCTGCACGAGTACATTATGCTGCATTCCGTTGTGTAATACAGAGTCTGATGTGATGTTCACATCTTGTGTTTCATTTTCCTGTTGGAAAAATTTTCTGATACGTCTCCAGTGGACCAAATTCAACTTAAACATTGAAAAATCTCCATTTTTTCCTGAGAATGCCACTGGCTTTTACTACAAACAGCCTCAAATCATTCCCCTGATATGGCTGCGGCTCTAACAAGATAGCGTAAAGTTGAAAAACGCTATTATAAAAAATGAAAAAAATTCATCAGACCTCCGCCCCCCCCCCCCCGAAATCGTAACTGTGGGACCGCTAGTGATCGAGACACACCGGTCCAATACAGGGGTGCTTCAAAGGGAAAGAGGCATATCGAGTTATTGCTCACTCGCAATTTCAGTATATAGGTGACTTCAAATTAATATGAATGCAAAATATTCATATTTGTTTCCATAAAAGTATATATATAATATAGTAAACCGATGGCTAAGTAAGTGTATAAATTCATGCAAAAACTGAAAATTGTGCTTTTTTTAAAGAAAATGTCGTGCACAAACACTACAGCATGTCTTTGTTATGAATAAATTGTTTTTGGAAAGTTGTTGAACATCTACAAACGTGTCAGAGTTGTTTTTTTGTCGTTTGTGTGATTTCGTAGATTGAAAATAGTAATTTTTTGTTGGTCAAAGTTACCCGATCAAAGTTGCCCCCGCGGGGCAACTCTGACCGGGTAACTTTGACCATCGATTTTTCGTTATAACTGAAGGAATATAGATACTACAGGCATATCCTTTCTGGTCAGCTATGCCCCGTAGTAACCCCATGCCGTGGCAAAACTAGAAGTTAATATGTTAATGTTGACCATAGTTACGATAAGCGAAAGTTTGATTTTGGTCAAAGTTGCCCCGGTTGACTATAATAGCAGTTAAACATTTGAACTGTTTGATATATTGCAGGGCATCTACGATCTAACACGATTTTTAGAGAAATCAAAAAAAATCAAAAAAGGTCAGAATTAGTTGAGAAATTTTTAAAATTGGGAATAACGAAAAAATTTCAGTAAAAAACCAAAGGGGGGACCCTTGGAACACCAAGTCGTCGTCAAGAAGTGCCGATTTGATACTGGATCCGGATCCGGCAGGTTTGGATCCGGATCCGGCGCCCGGATCCGGATCCACTGGATCCGGCCGGATCCGGATCGCAATATCTGAACGATCCCTACACACACACACACACACACACACACACACACACACACACATATATATATATATATATATATATATATATATATATATATATATATATATATATATATATATATATATATATATATATATATATATATATATATATATATATATATATATATATATATATATATATATATATATATATATATATATATATATATATATATATATATATATATATATATATATATATATATATATATATATATATATATATATATATATATATATATATATATATATAATATATATATATATATATATATATATATATATATATATATATATATATATATATATATATATATATAGTTATAATTTAGCATAATATACATTCATGTGATAAAAATGAGTCTTTGCGCGAAAACGTTTGCGAGAGACTTACACTGGCTCTGATTGTGAAAGCCCCAAACGGCGTTCGGACAATAGTGCTGCGGCGTGCGGCAGATGCATTGGCTGTTTCCGCAATGAATACTGCGGCAAATGTGAACAGTGCAAGGCAAGTGATCTGATGCATTCGTAGAAGAGTCTTCAGAGAAGGGTTCAACTGTCCCCTCACACCAAAAGTGACCACAGGCCGTTCTGTTCTAGTGCATGCATAAAATTTCCGCGAAAAAGCTATATATACCAAATTTGATATATACTGGGTACTGGGTAGGAATGTCAAGAAAACTTTATGATATCTATCTTTCTATTATATATTCCGCATTATTCAATAAATATAAACAGTGTTGTTTTTCATTTTTAGGAATTTAAAAGAACTGGTAGCCGCAGACGCACTATCTGCAGACTACCAGGAGATGTGCTAAACTGAGGTTGGTTGAGCTGGTCATTGAAGCTGGTCTATAGTTGTTTACATATTATGTAGCTTTTAATTTGCAAATACGTAAGCGAAGCGTTTTTAGCTGGGCTTTTAAGCGAAAAAAGGTTAAATTAACGGCATTCTTGGGGTAGGGAGTCAAAAATCGTAAATTGTAGGGTCAAGGGAAGGGGTCTCACCAAGGGCGGAGCGGTACCCGAAATTTTTCTGCTGTGATATACATGTATGGTCACCATGGTGCCGTTTCTGACTTCTACAAGTCTTACAATTGTATATAACAGTTGCAAGGAAATAAGTTTCAAAAGGGTCCAAAAGGGGCAAGGTTCCTTTGTTAAGTGCAAAATCTATATGTTTCATCTTTACACTTTGCCAATTCAGCTTCGCCTCAAGTTGGGCATTGCCATACATATAAACGAATAATGCGGAATATAATAGAAAGATAGATATCATAAAGTTTTCTTGACATTCCTACCGAGTACCCGAATATATCAATTTTAGATAACTTTTTATGGAAAATTTTATGGCATGCACTAGAACAGAACGGCCGGCGGCTACTTTCGTGTGAGGGAACGAGTGATCTTCATTTAAGATGATTCGACAAATGCATCAATCACTTGCCTTGCACTGTTTCAATATTTGCCCCGGCAGTCTTCATTGCGGAAACAGCCAATGCATCTGCCGCATGCTGTATACTATTGTCCGAACGCCGTTCGGAGCTTTCACCAGAATCAGAGCCAGTGTCATCTTCTCGCAAACGTTTTCGCGCAGAGCTCATTTTATCACATGAATGTATATTATATATATATATATATATATATATATATATATATATATTAAATATATATATATATATATATATATATATATATATATATTATATAATCAATTTAAATACTGAGGTTATGCAAAATCGGGTCTAAATGCAATTTGGGGAAATATACTACCAATTCGATGAGATAGAGCACCTTGGTGGAAGCATTTTTGCTTCATAATAATCTTTATTTCATTTCTGAGTTTTCGGACACATGACCCCCCCGAAACCCGAACCCTGAGTGAATAACGTTTTTTCGCAATTTTTTTTGAAAGTTTACGTTTTTTGTGTTCCAAACGTGTCGAAATGGAGTCAGAATAATGTTTACAATTTTTTAGAGAATCAAAACAAGGACACGTTCACCCGTTCCTTCCGAACAGTTCGGCCAAATTTCACGAGTAATTCAGAATTTTTAACCAAATTCAAACTGGCCCTCACCCAAGGTCTTCGGCTTAGGGCTCAGGCTTAGTATGTGACTTAGGCTTACGCTTGGTATCAGGCTTACATAGACTTAGGCTCAGGCTTAGGTATATACTAAAAAATCGCAATTTTCATGAAAAATCCTGCCAGCTTCGCCTAGAGAATCAGGAGCTAAGCCTGAACAATACCTTGAACATTCATTAAACACTCAAAATATCCAGAAAACAAAGATTATAGCCATTTTTGGCTTCAAAATTGGTCTATTATCACTAGGCCGAATCACCGTTAGGCTGAATCGCCACTTAGGCCGAAACTTCGTCATTAGGCCGAATCGTAGCGGCGTCACAGCGGCGATTCGGACAAGTGGTGACACGCCCAACCACTGTCATTTTTGGACGCTGTGCTGACAACTTTTTCAGTGCAAATTAATCGTCGTAGTTCTAAGAAGCTAAACCTTCTGCGAACTTGCAGACCCTTTGCTTGTTCAGATTACCTACACGTGACCGTTTCACCCCACACCCCGCCCGGTCGTCGACCATTGGTTCAGTCAGCCCCCCCTTTTCCCGAAATTCTGGGTATATATATATACATAATAGTATAAATGCGATTTAAAAATTTTTGGGGGGCTGAACCCCCCCCTTTTTGAAAATCCTGGCTACGCTACTGCAACTGTGGTTAAATGTCAGTTGGCTCCAGGGGCGTAGCCAGGGGGGGAATGCGTGAACTTCCCCCCCCCCCCCCGAAATTTTTTCCGACTGAAATTTCACCGAAGGGTCCCCATTTCGGTTTTTATGGTCCGGCCGGAAAAAATTTCCGATATCGTCTCCAATTGACCAATTCGGCCTGAAAATCAAAAATTTTCCCAATTTTTCTTTTCGGGGCTACCGCTCCCAGACCCCTGCAACCTTATGGCTCAATGTTTCTTGCTTTTGTGTTTCAATAAAGCGTGTGCATGTGTATAATATGGGTGCATTGTACATTATTTATTTGCCTAATACACTGGTTAATGTATCTTTTTAGCTGTGTTATTGCAGCAAAAACGACATTTTTGGTGAATTGGCGGCTCGAATTGTCACAAATCTTCTTAAAGTTTTCAAATTTACTAGCTTACTGAACCCTTGTCGGTCCAGTAATTTTCGGTGTTTTGAGATCCAATTTTACTTTTGATGCCGCTCTGGTCAAAAAATTAGCGTTGTTTCTGAACAAAATATGCTCATATGTGTCGTTTTTGCGTTAACATTGCAATTAAGTGCATTTTAGCACATTTCAAAAAATCGAAAAGTCATCCCCCCCCCCGAAATTTTTTCCTGGCTACGCCACTGGTTGGCTCCGTGGCAAAAAATTGGATGCTTTAGTGCGATTTTTACTCCAAAACTTCAATTTTGATTCGTGGATGCAGAATTTAAAAAAAGCTACGATTGTCTGGCATATTTTTAGTGGGAGCCCCCCCATTTTGGTCGCCCCCCCCCCATTTCAGATGGGGAGCCCCCCCCCAGCTAAGCATACTGTATGCTGTTGAGTTGATGGTAAGAGACTGTACATTTTTGAAAATTGTACTTAAATTTGTTTTCAGTTGTATTTCTTTTCGGCTTAACGGCGATTCGACCTTCCAACAATTCGGCCTAGTGGCGATTTTTCGTCCTGGTGGCGATTCGGACTAGCGGTGACATGCCTCAACATTTGAACAACGTTCACTTCCCAAAACACTGAAAATACCATTTTTAAGGGGCACAGCTCAGAAAATAAAAATTTGTGGATAAGGGTTCTATTGCAAAAAATGCTTCCCTTGAGGTGCTCTACTCCAAAAAATAGGTGCACTATTCAACCCCCCCCCCAACTGCTGTTGATCCGCACACAAAAAGCAAAGTTATATTTACTCCATTTGCTTTCCTCTCACTCAATGTTAAACTTCAAAACTAAATTACAACTTTTTGATACCCTCCCTAGTTACCAGGGGCGTAGCCAGTGGGGGGGAAGCGCATCCCAAACTGACTTTCACACCAATGTTTGTGCAGTTCTAAGGCCTGTAGCATTTGGGTCTGGGTAAAATCCAGCCCCAGCCCCAGCCCCAAGTGGGTAAAACCCAGCCCCCCCCCCAAAAGTATCAGTGGGTAAAATCCAGCCCCAAAAAGGTAAAACCCAGCCCCAGCCCCAAGTGGGTAAAACCCAGCCCCAGCCCCAAATGTATCAGTGGGTAAAATCCAGCCCCAAATGGGTAAAACCCAGCCCCAGCCCCAAAATGGGTAAAATCCAGCCCCAGCCCCAACTGGGTAAAATCCAGCCTGGCTGGATTTTACCCAGTTGGGGCTGGGGCTGGGTTTTACCCATTTGGGGCTGGGGCTGGTTTTTACCCATTTTGGGCTGGGGCTTGGGATTTTACCCATTTGGGGCTGGGCTGGTTTTTACCCATTTGGGGCTGGGTCTTGTTTTTACCCTTTTGGGGATGGGGCTGGATTTCACCCATTTGGGGCTGGGGCTGGATTTTACCCATTTGGGGCTGGGGCTGTATTTTACCCATTTGGGGCTGGGGCTGGATTTTACCCAGTTGGGGCTGGGGCTGGATTTTACCCAGTTGGGGCTGGGGCTGGGTTTTACCCAACATGGGACTGGATTTTACCACTGATACATTTGGGGCTGGGGCTGGGTTTTACCCACTTGGGGCTGGGGCCGTGGCTGGGGCTGGCGCTGGATTTTACCAACACCCTAGCATTTTTTATGAAATATCAGGGAGGGGGGGTACCTGTCGTAGCGTGTATAGCGCAAACAGCGCCTAGGGATGGGGGGGGTGGCGTTTTTGAGCTGGAAACTATAATAGCGCAAATAGGGCCTAGGGGTGGGTAAAATCTCGTGCTCGTGCACGCTTACGCGACCGAAGGTGCTGCTATGTGCGCTATTTTTTCAAATATGGGTGAAACTTTTACAGAAAAGCGGCCAGGGGGGATTTGAACCACCCATCGCTAGTTTTCTAACATAACACTCTACCAACTGAGCTACGCCGGCCTATTCGTGTTTGTGTTAATTTTCCTTTATATATGATGCTAATTTTGAATAGAGCTTATAGCACCTGAGGGTGAAATTTACGCTGTTTAGGCGCTATTTTGTGGTATTGGCTAACTTATTGCAATTTTTTGTACGTTTTACTACGCATACGATCCCTCAACAATAAACAAAAATTTTAAAAATATTTTTAAATCTTGGTTTGTCTTCTGGTCAATGATATAAAAAATGGCGCATATATAGCAGAACGCATATATGTTCGCAGAACGATAGCGCATCAAAGTGTTATCTGCGCAATCTGCGCTATAAGCGCTATCGAAGGTGCCATATGCGCTATTTTTTTAAATATTGGTGAAACTTCTACAGAAAAACGGCCAGAGTGGATTCGAAACAATCATCGTTAGTTTCTTAGCATAACGTTCTACCAACTGAGTTATGATGCCGCTATAGCCCCAGTCAGTAGCGTAGCCAGGATTTTGCTGAGGGGGGGGGCAGATATATAGGTCTGTGTCTGGGTCTCAGCTAGCTGTTTTTAAAATTTTGAAATAGAAATTGCATTGAAAACTAAATTTCAAGCTACACTTGGCCAAGAAAGTAGAATGAACGCGGGGGTCTGGGGGCGACAGCCGCCAGAAGCAGCGCTTTTTTAAAATTTTGAAATAAAATTTGCATTGAAAACTTAATTTCAAGCCACACTTCGCCAAGAAAGTAGAATGATCCCGTCACGGGGGTCTGGGGGCGGGAGCCCACAGGAAAATTATTTCCAGAAAAAAACTAGATCGTAAAAAATTATCTGGTTTTTTTCTGGTTTTTTTCTAACTTTTTTCTAGTTGGAAAAAAACCAGAAAAAATTCTCTAGTTTTTTTCTAAATTTTTTCTAACTTTTTTCTGTTTTTTTTCTAGTTTTTTTCTAACTTACGATCTAGTTTTTTTCTGACTTTGTAAAAATACGATCTAGTTTTTTTCTGGTTTTTTTCTAACTTTTTTCAGATTTGCCCCAAATCGGTTTTTAATGTTTTTTTTTAGTACTTTTACGCCCTTTTTGTCATTTGTTTTAGTCTTTTGTGTCTGTAATTCTCATTGTGATTCATTATTTTAGCTTATTTTAGCTGTATTTTCCGGTGTTTTTAGTGGGTTTGAATTAGTTTTTCCAGCTTTTTTTAGTTTATTTACTGCGCTTTTCTGGTTGTTTGATAATGCGATGTGAGTATTTTTGGATTTTTCAATTTTTTTCAAAACACGATCTAGTTTTTTCTAGTTTTTTTCTGGTTTTTTTCTGACTTTTTTCTAACTTTTTTCTGCATTTACTTTTGTGTTTATTCCTTTTTTCTGCTGAGTTGAAATCTTAGTTTTTCAGTAGTTTCTAACCTTTCCATTTAGAGATATTTTACTGACATTTAAAGGAATTATGAATAAATTTTATTACAGAAATTCACGAAAATTCATACATACACATTTTACGAAAAATCTGAAATCTACCTGAAAAGCTATTTTTTAAACTAATCAGAAATATTAGTTTCAAATTATATTCGTAGTGTTTGGATTCGTGAAGAGAGCATATGTACATATTATGTAGTATCATGATGTAAATTTGACAACAATTTTTCTAAAATTCTTATCGATGTTTGTGTTCTTTTAACTTCTTCTAAATGTCACTGAATGGAAAGGGTAAAAACATCTGACAATTTATTCGGCGAAAAAGTGACGCTTTTTTCGAGTTATTTATTCAAAAACTAAGGGTGGATTTCACAAAGGTGGTTTTACTAAACCATGGTTTTACGTATATACGTTTTTATATGATTTGCACATAATGTCATTACGAAATATAGCCTGATTCGTTACGAATTTCGTAGATTTTCTTAAACCATGGTTTTAACTCAGCTCAAATTTCAGCAAAACCTGAGGGCTGCAGGTTTCAAATTTCAACTGCGCTAAAACCATGGTTTAAGAAAATCTACGAAATTCGTAACGAATCAGGCTATATTTTGTAATGAAATTATGTGCAAATCATATAAAAACGTACGTAAAACCATGGTTTAGTAAAACCACCTTTGTGAAATCCACCATAAGGGTTTTAACAGCAATAATATCACTCTAGATGGTTATTAAAATCGGCAACAGTTATTTTGGGGCTAGAGATCAGATCTATATATACTTTTATTATGATGAGGTGGGCAGCATTTTACGGGCGAAAACATTTTTCCCAAACCGAATGTAAACCGGGTAGAAGAGCGTTTCGAAACGAACCTCCGAATCGTGCAAAAAACAATACTTTCATGTTTCAGGTCTTTCTGTGGCCCACATACATCGATCGGATCGATCAACGGCCATCTTGTTGCTAATTATCGCCGTCCAAACGTCACATGTAGGTCGAAAGCGCTTCTGAAACTGAATTACCTCACCAATTTTTGTGCAGTTCTGAGTCTTGTATATAGCATTTTTAATGAAATATCAAAATTTTGCATGTTGAAAAAATTCAAGTGACAAAATTTTCCAAATATTGACTTGTCATAATTTTTCACAAAAACAGTTTTGGCCAACGCGTTTTGCATTTTTCAGACAAGTTACTTTTCCTCTATACTTCTATATATAGCTCAAGAACACTGAAAAACGTTGTGCTTTACTTGTGACTGTTCGAAGTTGGTGCGGGAAAAAACCCTAATTTGTTTGACGACAATTTTTTGCTAAACTCACCCATATTGTTGTTACAAAAGTTGACTCACCTGGGCTAAACATGCGTAGACTTCATTGAAACCGTTTATTTGGCCGTAAAACGTCGTTTTTTGTCATTTTGGCCCATACCCTTTACGAAACCTGTTTTGGTGATGTTTCAACAAAATTTGGCATTTTTTTTAAATATTTAGGCTTTAGCTGCTGTGTACCACTTAAATACAAGAATGGTAGACGCAGACTGTGTTTGTCTACCGTTTATAACGTAATAAGCGCAAAAAAATTTGTTAATGCATTTAACTATATATACATCTTAGCAGTTTTTGTAATTTAATAAGTGAACAACCAATATTATTATCAGCTTTGCAACTTATTCATTTGTGTGTATATGCATATGTGTATTTATGCTGCTGAGTTCGTAATTTTTATTCCCTTTGAGTCTTTGACTATATACAGTAAGACCATTAAACTAGAAAAAAACAACTAAAAAACAGAAAAAGTTAGAAAATAACTAGAAAAAACCCAGAAAAAAGTTGGAAAATAACTAGAAAAAACCCAGAAAAAAGTTAGGAAATAACTAGAAAAACCCAGAAAAAAGTTAGAAAATAACTAGAAAAAAACCAGAAAAAATCTAGAAAAAAAATTCAAAACCTAGCATATATATATACCTACTAGAACCAGTGCATAAAACAGCTGGACAGTAGACACCCTTAAAAAACAACTAGAATTCAGTTTCAGAAAACGTATATAGAGAGCATTAACGTGGCTGAAAAATAAAGAAAATCATCAGGGAACACTCTGAAAAAATTGAAAATGTCTAAGAAAGGGTTGGTGAAAAATCAGAAAAAAACCCAGAAAAACTAGAAAAAAACCAGAAAAAGCCAGAAAAAACGTAGAAAGCAGCTGGAAAAAACTAGAAAAAAACAGAAAAACGTTAGAAAAAAACCAGGAAAAAGCTACAAAACATTCTCTATAGGGTCAGAAAAAAAACAGAAAAAAAGTAGAAAAAAACTAGATCGTGAGACTGGCAGTTAGAAAAAAACCAGAAAAAAGTCAGAAAAAAGTTAGAAAAAATTAGAAAAAAAAAACAGGAAAAAACTAGATATTCGTCAGGAAGAATTAGAAAAAAACTAGAAAAAAACCAGAAAAAACTAGATAATTTTTTTCTAGTTTTTTTCTGGTTTTTTTGTAGTTTTTTTTCTAGAAATAATTTTCCTGTGGCCCCCAGAAGCTAGCACTTTTTTAAAATTTTGAAATAAAATTTGCATTGAAAACTTAATTTCAAGCCACACTTGGCCAAGAAAGTACAATGATCGCGGGAGTCTGGGGGCGGCAGCCCCCAGAAGCTAGCGCTTTTTAAAAATTTTGAAATAAAATTTGCATTGAAAACTTAATTTCAAGCCACACTTGGCCAAGAAAGTAGAATGATCGCGAGGGTCTGGGGGCGGCAGCCCCCAGAAGCTAGCGCTTTTTTAAAATAAAATTTGCATTGAAAACTTAATTTAAAGCCACACTTGGCCAAGAAAGTAGAATGATCGCGGGGGTCTGGGGCCTGGGCGCGGCAGCCCCCAGAAGCTAGCGCTTTTTTAAAATTTTTAAAAAAAATTGCATTGAAAACTTAATTTCAAGCCACACTTGTCCACACGTTTTTTTTTGCTCAAATTTGTGCTCATTTGAGCATTGGAACATAAAAATGAGCATTGAAAAATAAAAATGAGCATCGAATGAGCAGTGTTGCTATTGTCCAAAGACGTCACCAGGATAAAAAATTGAGATTCTGAAAAATTTCCCCGAGCCATGTTACACAAGTGTCGCGCCCCTTTAATTTTTCCGGTGGGTCGGCAATTTTTTCGGGATGTCCCAGATTGATCCAAATAAGATCTTAAAATGGTTTCTCTATTTATGTTGCCAAGCAGGGAAGTTCTTGACCATCACTTTATTTTTCATAGATTTTTGTCTCAGCTTATGTATCCAGTAGTCAGCATATCAGGCTAAGGGCGTAGCCACGTGAGGAATCCCCCTGTTGGATTGGCGAAACAAATAAATTTTCACAGTGCTCGAAGTTGCGCACAAAAATGCTGATTATTATGCAAAAATAGCTTTTCCCTGCATGTTTCAAAGATCTGTTTTCTTAAAAATTCGGCATGTTTTATTGGTGGCTGCCGCCCCTTTGCAAACTTATTTAAGCTATATTTTCAAAAAAATTGTCCTAGGTGCGATTTCTTATTTCTCAAAATTCTGGTTACGTACGACCTGGATACATATGGTCTGGGATACATATGATACGACCTGGGCGCGTATGGTCAACTCATAAGAAAATATTAACAAGGGTCCCCTCTTCGATTTTGGGTCGCCGGAAATTCCGATACGTCTCAAATTGACCAAATTTGGTCCAAAAATCAAAATTTTCTCTAATCTTTTTCTGAGGGCTGACGCCCCCAAACCCGTGCAACTCTGTGGCTTCCTATTCCTTATTGTTATCTTTCGTCGAAGCTTATGCATGTAAACACGAGTACATTATGCTGCTTTGCATGTGGTAATGATCTTTAGATGTAGCGGTTGTGATGGTCAATGGTTATCAAACCACAATTCGATATTGGTGTTGGTACTGATATCGTATCCAGCATTGTTATGAGCAAGCTTCAATTCATAATTGGTGTATGTCTTTCGGCCTTCGGGTACCAGCTTGTATAACGTAGGTGTCATTAGTGAGGCGTCAGTGCTCGTCAGTCTATAGTGTTTATATGTAGGTGTCATGTCATTAGTGAGGCGTCAGTGCTCGTCACTAGTGAGGCGTCAGTGCTCGTCAGTCTAGTGTATATATGTAGGTGTCATGTCATTGCTCGTCAGTCTAGTGTATATATGTAGGTGTCATGTCATTAGTGAGGCATCAGTGCTCGTCAGTCTAGTGTATATATGTAGGTGTCATGTCATTGCTCGTCATTAGTGAGGCGTCTGTGCTCGTCAGTCTGTAGTGTATATATCTGTAGGTGTCATTGCATTGTCATTTGTGTGGCGTTGACGTCACTGCAGATCCTTATCCTACTGCTTTAGATAATGAAACCAAAAAAAGCTCAAGACTATCGTTCGCGTGCAGCTGGTGAGCGCATAGCGAAACTTCCAAAAGTTATAGCTCATGAGCCTCTCTGTGAGAACTCTTCTCTTGACGAGGAGCTACTGCGATTAGATGATTGTAATCGGTCATATATCAGTGACTGTGATACATTGTCAGCATGCGAAAATGTCATGTCGGCAAGCTCCTCTCCTAGGCTAGCTTCCATGGAAACTATTCGGCCACAGTTCAGGACTAAGTCGACTCAAACTGCTGGCAGTTTTTTATGTTGTGGTGGCTGCCCCGTAAGATCAAAAGGACCAGATCGCCAGAAGGATCCACCTCCTGCGTCTTTGAGACATAGCAACAGGCTAGTTGAAAAAAGATCCCTGGGCTCAACAAGCCACACTGACGGCAGTGCATGCTTGTCTGCAAAAAAAATTGCAAATGCCCGAATAGATGAAAGCAGTGAACGAAAATACAAAAGACTTGGCAAAAAAAATTTTGCAAGCAGATACTGCTCGTCAGTGGGATACAATATAGTTGTCATGGAGCATTTCTTCAGTCAGTTGGCTCACATCGCTGGTGTTCGATGTCCTCTTTGCATGTCTCAAAAAACCCTTTTTTTGACTGAAGACGACACTACCAGGCATGGCTGGTCATCCATGTTTTCTCTGACGTGTACTAAGTGCACGTTTTTTATGGAAAAAATTCGAACCTGCGGGGTAACGGACTATTATCCTGAAATTGATATTTTGGCCGTCATTGGTGCTACTGCTGCCGGCTGCGGTCATAGTGGGCTTGCTAAACTAAGTGCGGTGGTTGGCTTGCCGCAGCCTCCGACCAAACCAGTATGGTCCAGACTCACAAATTTAGTCATAGAGAAAACTGTTGAAATAGCCCAAGAGTCAATGAACCAGGCAGCTGAAGAGGAACGATTGTTGCTGTCGACTAGTCCTCATGGTATCGTTCCAATCACTGCGTCTTATGATGGCTCATGGCCAACAAGAGGTTTTCATTCATGTATTGGGCATGGTGCATTGATCTCTGTCAAAACCAAAAAAATTCTCGATATCGATTATTGCGTGAAGACTTGCGAAAAGTGCCAGGCCGCTGAAAGGAAAATTCGCAAGCGTGCAGCTGAGCTGCAGGTGCATGCCCACAATGATAATCACAGCGGTGCTATCTGCACCAGTGAGGACGAAACAGTTACCTGTAGTGATATACCTAGTGACTTGGATTCGAACTACTCCCCAAGCGAGACTGACGAGAGTAGCACTGATGCCGAATCAGAAGATGAAATGTGCGACGAGGAATTTACCGAGCCAAGCGGTAATATGGAGCCTCACATTTGCCTCCAATTGATATGGCGGTTGAAGGAACAGAAAGGTCTGAAGGTTACCACTTTGGTAACAGATGTTGACACACATATTGCTGCAAAACTACGAGACAATCTTCCTGTTGACTGCATTGTTGACCGAAAGATTGACATAAACCATTATGCTGAAAATATTGGCAAAAGGCTTCGAGAGTTTGCGCGGCAGGAAAAAATTTTAGGACGAGGCAAGTGCACCAAGACCCTGGCTACGTATCTACAAATGTATGTACGTTTGCATGTGTTGAATTCCAATACAGCTGTCGAAGTTCGTCAGCAAATGGCCGTCACGCTACACCATGTGGCTAATGAGCATGCACATAGCCCCCCAGGTTCGTCGTCATGGTGCAAAGCTCAGAAGTTCAATGATCATTCATACCGTGCACCAAATTCGTGTGAGCCTCATGTTGTCAGAGAATACCTGCATCCCTTTTTAATGAGCGAGTTATCAGATGACAAACTTGGGCCAGTGCTTGGGGGTCATAATACGAAAATAAACGAGTCATTTCATTCACAGTTGTACTATTTTGTTCCCAAGCACAAAAGAATCGGTCGTCTGCAATTCAAAACAGCACTGCACTTAGCTGTCATAAAAAGCAATGACGGATGGGGCTCATTTCGAAATTTAATTAACAGGCTAAACTTAGTTCCCTCTGTAGCACAAGTCACGCAGCTTGAGCTACTGGATAATGCTCGCATTGCGTACATGACAGCTAAAAGCTGTCAAAAATACAAAAGAGCTCGTTCTGCTAAAAAACTGAAACTTGTCAAGAAAACTGAAGAAAAGAGTTCATATGTTGGTCATGGAGAGGCTTTCGAAGTCGAAGTAGGTGGAGGGTTGTAAGGGTTTTCAGCCATCAGTCATCTTCAAATCTTAGGTTTTCTTTCAAATAGCCTGAAATTTTGCGCGATTTTTTTTGAACTTTTTATATCATTCGTTAGGGGGCTAGAGAGGAAGTAGGGGGAAGTAGAGTTCTGCCCGGGCCTGTAGCGGGCCGCGGCCCGGAGAGATTTTTCAGAAATGGGCCCGGCCCGGGGCCCGGCCCGTAAAACTCCGGGCCACGGGCCGTGCGCGGCCCACCGGGCCGTAGCGGGCCCCGGGTCCCGGGCCGTGCGCGGCCCGCCGGGCCTAGAAATCCGCAAGCCCAGGGCCGTCTCGAGTCTCAGCAACGTATGAACAATGACTGCATTGCATATATATTAATTTTTACAAGTGCGCAGGCACTTATAATACACTCAGACGCACACACAATGCATTTTCTCACTTGCTGAAGTCTGTGCTGGGTCAGCCCGCGGGCTCCGGGCCCACTCCGGGCCGGCCCGTGGGCCCCGGGCCTGCTCCGGACCGGCCCGGGGGCCCCGGGCCGATAGACCCGCTACGGCCCGCCGGGCCTGTAGCGGGCCCGGCCCGGAAGCGCGCTAGTCAGCCCGGCCCGGGCCCGGCCCGGAAAATTTGCTAGTGGCAGAACTCTAGGGGGAAGTATGGAGGGTCAGGGGGTAGTGGTGGTATTAAAGGACAATTTGGGGGTTGGAGGAGGGCGAAAGGGAGGGTAAGGGGGTTGGAGGGCAAAAGAGTGGGGTTGGATGACGAAAGAGAGGGAGGGTTTAGGGCGAAGGGGGTAGGGTGGCGAGAGGGAGGGATACGCCAGACAGTAGACTGTACTATATATGTAAAGTGTATTTATTTTTGCAGACACAAGATGCGACCGCAATTCCTGTCACAGCGAGTTGTACGACATCACGGACAAGCTCACCGAGCTCGCAGAGGAGGTAAAAAGTGTTGCGTTTCTTTATGCAACCTATTATTGACAATTTTAACGCTGCAATTATATAGATTGGTTGGTAAAATCAGATATGTTTTTCTATTTATAATTTGTAATATAATAATTTTGTATAGTAGTAATTTAGTGAGCAATTTTTACGTTTCAAAAATTTGTCTTGATGATATAAATTAATACGTATCATCTATTCTTTGTCAAGCAGGTGCGACCAGCAGATATCGCGGCCCGTGGCCGGTGTGGCGGGGAGGGCTCGGACGGGGACGAGGGGGGCGCGCGGACTACAATCGAGGTCATCGCGCGGACGACCGCAGGCAGGATTTTCGAGAGGACGACCGCAGGCGGGATCTTCGAGCGGACGACCGCAGGCGGGATCTTCGAGCGGACAACCGCACGCGGGATCTTCGAGCGGCCAACGGGGGGCGACATCGTCAAGCGGACAACGGACGGGAGGACCATCAAGGCTGGAGGCGGGATGTTCGAGCGAACCACGGGAGCCGGGAAGCTCCGGCATACTCCGGGAGGCGGGATTATCGAGCGAGCAATGGGGCTCCGAGTCGTGGTTCGAGCGATTGGGGACCGAGTCGCCGAATGGTCAACGGGAACCGGGGGGCAGGGGCACGCTACGGATGGCGTGCCCAAGAGGCGCCTGGTTCAGCCGGCAGCCGACAAGGCAGGAAGATTGATAATATGGCCAGATTATTTCAAGTAATATACAATAAATTTTTTATTGTACATAAGTTTTAAACATTATAAGAGATGCACGGGATAAATCGGCGAGGGGAGGCGTGTCTGATACCAGTCAGAGGGGGGTAGTCCCTGGTTTTGTTTTTTTTCGGCGTAGCCAGAAAAATTTTAAAATTTTTTTATTTTTAGCTCATTTTCGGGGCACTTTTTAGGCCGCAGCCAAAAAATTTTAGCAATTTTTTGCTTTTTACTCAATTTTGGTGTACTTTTTCGGCCATCAGAAGTAGGGGTTGGAGGTTGAGGGGGGTGCCTGGTGTCTGAGGGGGGTGCCTGGTGTCTGAGGGGGGTGCCGACCGTCCTCAGGGGGTTGGAAAACCCCCTTCCCCCCTACGTGCATCTATGGTTATGATCAACCGTGATCAAGTTCATCATGTTTGGGATTTTTAAGGAATTTATAATTACTACTAAATGCTAATTAAGTCTAAATTTTGCCAGTTTCAGTTTACAGGAAAGAAACCTATTCGTTGGATGTAACGCATGACTGGGCTCACGCTCAATGTCCAAAAAATGATCAAGTAATTATTATTGAACAAGTAAGGCATAGTAGTGCAGTTTTTGTGACAAACCAAAAGTACCCATTGTCGTTTACTGTTTTCAGGCATTCATCACTCCTCGCACTACCCAAATGATTTCTGGCGTGCCCCATGTGAGTATTGAAAAGTTCAAAGTTTCTAATATAATACACGAAATTTTAACTGTCCAAAAAAAGCAATTGCCTGGAGTAGCGTGTAGGACTTAGCATACATGTAACGGGGTAAAAATTTTGGTGACCCTCCTCCGCTGATTGACCAAAAATACCCTAAATTTTCTAAAATTTTGGCGAAAAAGTGGGGGTCACAAATTTTTCTTACGGCCCTTCGATATTTTGTGGGGGGGGGGGGCGTTCCACTCATCCCCCTTCATACATGTATGGGACGTAGGTGTCCTAATTTGTTACGTGTTAGACAATATGTGAATTGACAACTGTCGAAAATCAACAATTACCTAGAGCATGAGAGTATGTTACCTCTTTTGTTAGAAGTTAGTCAATATGTACACGGCTGCAACTGTCTGTATTATGAACTGTATGATTCAGTTGTTGTGTTCTTATCTATTTATTTATTTGTTTGTTTGTTGGTTTTTTTATTTTACTGATTTTAGCACCAATGCTACCGATGTTTTCAATGGGTTTCGACCAATCGCTATCAGCTGCATCGACGATTGCATTAATTTGTGTAATAAGCCCGTTTGTGTTATTTGTGCAATAAGCCCGTTTGTGTTTTGTTTTTTTTTGTTTATAACGTTTGTGCCACAGTAGATTTTTTATTATTGTTCGTCAAATAGGGTGTTCACCGGGTGAAAGGTCCACCTTATCCGGTTCAGGGTCCCTGCTGATTAAGTTTTGAGAAGCATTTTATCTATGATGGTTTCGGCCTGGGGGATGGTAAATACCTCCAAACAGGTGCTGAATCCTTGAACAAAACAAGACCCATAACTGCCTAAATTTCATGTTTTTACTGTAGTTAGTTATTAGGTGCATTGAGCTTGAATTGTCCTGAGTGACAAAAATATAGCCATCGGTAGTACATGCCCGCTTTCATGTACATCTACTGTGTATTGTTGTTGTCTATTTTGTTTAATTTTGATGGCAAATTTGATTGCAAATTTGTTTATTTCGTTTTTGTTTGCTGCTACCAACAATTTATGTTTTACTTTTGATGGCAATCTGTGTATTTGTGTTACTTTTGCTGGCAATTTGTGTATTTGTTTTACTTTTGCTGGCAATTTGTGTAATTGTTTGTTTAGTTTTTGTTTGTTGCTGGCAACAATAAATGGTTTGCTCATGGCTGTTGGTTGTCAAAGAATTTTTACTTACTTACTGCGTTTTTGTTGAAGTTGTCGCAAAATATGTTTCCATTGGTTAGGTACGGTAATTTGGTAGGTAGGTAATGTAGGTATTGTGAGGTTTCCCGCGGATGTAATTACGCTTCGGCTTGTCCGTCCTCGGGAGCGGTGGTCTCAAGGTATAATGCCTATACTGACTCTTCTTGCCTTCCTGCACGTGTGGTAACCCTCTATCTGCCGACTCGATGGGGATGGACTGCTGGGTTGGCAGGAGCAATATGACCCTAATTTTTTGATCAAGGAGATTACATGTACCCTAGTGGCTAGGATTCGATCCCGCACACCTTTTCAGAATAGACTTTCTTCCGCTTATTAGATAGCGTCAAACCGGTATTAGTTCGTAGTTAGCTTCCGACCATATTCAGTCAGCATTTACCTGGTATAAGTCATCAAGTGAGCGTTAAGGTTTAGGTTTATTACAGTTATTGTACTTGTACTAACAAAACGGACCCTGGCATATTTTTAGGCTAAATTTTATGGGGGAGAGCCCCCCATGGATGGGGGCGCAGGGATAAACGGGGGGAATCGGCGAGGGGGGGTTGCCCGACCCTTGGCCGAAGGGGGGGTGGTCCCTAATTTTGGCCATTTTTTGGCGACGACAGCCGAAAATTTTTCAGAATTTTTCGGTTTTCAACTAAATTTAGGGGTATTTTTTAACCGCAGGCGAAAATTTTTTCAATTTTTAACGTATTTTTGGGGCACTTTCTTGGCCATGAGAGGGGGAGTGGGAGGTTGAAGGGGGGCACCGTCCCTACCCCCCCTATGATGGGGGGCCGCACACCAAAATGAGGGGGGGCGCACAAACTTAACGATAAGACAACAATTTTTTTGGCGAAAAAATGGTTATTACCTATACGTTATTTTTGCTACACTACTACTAAATTTAGCAAAAAGGAACCAAAAAACCCCATCAAAGCGACATCGCTGCAGCTAAAAAGTCGCGAAAACGTCCTTTCGGAAAAAAATTTGGGCGGGCACTCCATCTGAAATGGGTGGGACGCGACCGAAAGGGAGGGGGCTCCGGACCAAATGGGGGGGCGCTCACCCCTCACTTAAAATATGCCAGCGGACCAAAACTTGTTGAACACTGGGAGAAAATAAAACATCTAAGTTCATTGCAAACATAACAGATTGCAGCCATCAAGAGTACAGCGAGTTGCTGCTACAATCAGTCAAATGTTTTTCTCAGAGTTCTACATTTTTTGGTCAGACTATATTCGTCTACATGTTTCAGTGATCAGCGGACGGGAAGCCATGGCCGAAGCAATCAGCCTTATCGAAGAATTGGTTCGGCTTGGGTGAGTGAGTAAAATATTATAGCCATCCATGAAAAGTGTTGGAAGGCCTCTGGCCAAAATTTAGGGACTTCTCCAAAATACCAAAATGCGCTTAATCAACAAAAATAGTCTAAATTTTGCAAAATTTTTGCCCACGATCCTCCCTCCGTCTTCCCAATTTGACGGAGGTCCTGTGGCTGTCCACTCATACATGTATGTATTATAACTGTCAAATTTGTTTCTGTTTGCTTCCAAAGCTCACCATGTCTCTCAGCATATCTTGTTGGTATTGTGGATATTAGGGTTGTTTCAATTATGAAATTATTTTCAATACCATTATCAATTTTGCCTAATTTTCAATTTCAATATCAATCAATAACTGATATTGAAAAGTTGAAAATGGATTTGAATGATTGAAACAAAACCTAGTGGCCATGCCCAAGGATTTTTTGAGTGTATGATAGGTAATAGGTGTCTCATTTGCTGAAAGAAACAACCGTGGTTTACGAGTATTCATAAGTCTGCAACTAAAACTTCGCAGCTTTCTACCTGAAAGTTCAAAGCGGAGCCGCCCGTGGACTATGATATATAGTCGATTTAGAATTATGTAATTTATATACAGAATTGTAACATGACAGCATAATCCACTTGTAGATTTGCGCGTACACCAATGATAACTGAGGACTGTACTTGGTAGTCAAAATGTCAGTCTAAATGTTTGTGATTTTTTAGGTATGACAAAAGTGACTGTGAACGTTTCCTGCACTGGTTGGAGGAACAGTTCAAGACCCCCGGCAAAAAGTCAAGAGCAAAAATTTATCGGATTCTTGGGGGCCGTATAAAACAAGTATGGATCTAACTGATAAAATGTATTGCTTATCAAATACATTGCTGTATTGTCCTGGTTGCTTGTCTAGACTTTCGCTGTATGCCGCGCACAATTCTTGTACAGTAACCAAACTTGTAATAAAACAATCATGCATGTATGAGTGGGAATATAGTTGCACGACCCCCGTAAATTCCACGGGGGTCCCCTATCAGTTCGCAAGATATAGAGTATTGCCGGTCAATTGGAGTGGTATATGCCTCCTAAATTAGCTTTAGAGGCCCCAGTAAAATTTTGACCCAAACCGTTATATGTATAATTGAAAGTACTATTGGATGATTCCAAATTATATTTCAGGAGATGAAGCTGTCGAATCCGGTTGTAATGCCACCTGAAGTCACGAAATGGATTGCGTCGGTTTGGGGAGCAGGCAGCTCACAAGCACCTGCTAATGTAAGTATAGAGTAGGACAGCTGAATGAAAAAATGTACAAATGTTGCTGTCCAAACCGCGTCTGGTGTGGCGAAGTGGCATTAGTTTTTTCAGACAAAAATTATTTTGATATAGGCATCGGTATTTTGAGATTTCTTGCCGTTTGTAAGTGCAAAACTCCTCTTCCCTGTATCATGTAGTTGAGGAAGAATACAAATTACTTGCCATTCTCAGATAAAAAACATATTATTCTCAAAGGCAACATAAGTCAATTTGACGTGGGGGGGGGGCAGAAAATTTTCGTCGCCTAGAGACGTACCATAGACTTGAAGGTAGACGTTTAGATAATATAAGAGGGTACGTATGATATGTATTTTGTACTTTAGAAGCTCGGTCGCTTATTTGTGCCAAACGGCCAAGGACATTGTAAATGCCAATACAATGTCTACACGCAGTAAGATTACCTATGCGTTTTTGTTGTATTTCAGGCGGAGCGTCTCTGTTTGGATGAGTTCGCGAGCATTTGGATTGGAAAGAATGACTTTTATTAGTTTTTAATTTGCATAAACTTTTTCGTTTTGGTGTTTTGGTGTTTTTGGTGTTTTTAAACGTTTTGGTGTTTTGAATTTGTTCTGTATTGTATCTTGTATTTTTTACAAGTTCTGGGGCCGTATTCTCAATATTACCTGCAGGTAAAGTTAGGCTAACTTTACCCACAGGTAAGGTGAAGGTAAAGTGGGTACTATGTATTCAGGTATATTCAGGTATTTTGTAAATAAGGGTAAAGTTAAAGTTGAAAACAAGGCTAACATCGACCATTTATGTTAAAAATTTGCTAAATATGTTATCTTTAGCTGTAAGACAAGTAAACCCTTTTCTGACCGGAATCTGTACGATAACTTTAGCTATCACATTGGCTGTAGTCAATGTTTGAGAATACGATTTTACCTTCACTTTACCAGTGGGTAAAGTTAGCCTAATTTTCCCTGCAGGTAATTTTGAGAATACGTGCGCTGTATTTGTCTTTGGTTCAGTAAAGCTCTTATCTGCCATATCTGTTGTGTAATACAACAATTTAGAAATTGACTCCGCGTTTTTAGGTGTGTTACTTCAGAGTGGTATGTAAGCTTAGACTGAGTAGTACATAGCAATGATCTCATTGTGTCGACTTTGGAAACCACCGACTAAGACAGCAGAGTTTAGGAAGCTCTCTAGGGGGGTTTAGGAGACTGCATGCAAGATTTGTTTGAAACTAAATCTAGATATTGTTATCAGGACACCAAATTTCCCATCATATCTCATTTTTCTATAATTGGCTCGTTTTCACATGAGATAATAAGGGGCTGTAGTGAACTCCTGGAGGGTCCTACATTAAAATAGACTCCGTATGAGTGTTCGGGTGGCCAAGTTACCCCTAGCAAGTAGCAACATAAAAATTTCGTTTTCGATAAAATGTGCATTTGACCTATTTCCCTCAGTTTTTGAGGTCAGGTGACCTCGACTTTAACCCTGCATGAGGTTAGGAGAATAATGTGTAAGATAAAAAGTATAACTGGCACCAACCAAGCCAAAGTTGAGCCCCAGTCGATCCAGGGGACGCGTGAATTTTAAAAAAGCTGAACGATAAGGTGGACGAAAGGCCTAAAAAATGACCTTTGACCTGTAACTTCTCTTAGAAGCAAGTAATTCAAATTTTTTTTGGCACACTATAGTGGGACAACATGTACTACTAGCTCACCAAGTATCAAGCATTTTACTGTAGAATTACATAAGTTATGCAAGAATCGTCGAAATCGTTACTACCACCTTAAGGTGGTAGTGTCACCAAAGCAGTTTTGCTTATAGGTTGCAAAAAAAGATCTTTTTGCTTTGAAATTGTGCGTTCACTGAGATACTAGTAAAATGCTATATGGTGTCAAATAAATACTACCAGACACTAGACTACCAATATCTACCAATATTTTGAACCAATCACCGTTTGTAAGCCAGACATTACACAATAGAGACATAAGACCCGTATTCACATACTAAGTGTAACGCTTAAACTTAGTGTTTGCACTTAGTGTTAGCGCTTATAAGCGCTAAGTGTTATTCACAAACTTGAACTTCTACCATGCTAAACATACATAAGCGCTTAGCGCTTAGCAAACGCTTAGCGTTTGTTTGTGAATAACACTTAGTATGTGAATACGGGCCAAAAAAGTTCAAAAAAATCAAGCCACATATCAGATTGGCCAGCTTGTGAAGTACATGTAATGTTTTGACGCACAATTTTTTGTCACAAATAAGAAAAATGAAAAATAAAGGTTCCTTTTTCTTTAGATTTCAAAAAACTTCTAGATTTTTTACAATTTATCATTATTGCTGTGAGTACTTCACAGTTTACGCACAGTTTCACAGTTCAAACAGGTATTACTCCGCAACCACTCAAGCAATTTGCACTAAATTTTGTGTGTATAAACTAGAGCATATGTGCTTTTAGTTAATTAACAATTTAAACAAAAAGTTTTATAATTGTGACGAAATTATCGAATGTGATTAGGTTTTCAAAACGTCATTTTTCCGACTTTGCGACTTCACTGCTAACTGTATGCTGCATCAATTTTGCTGAAACTTAACGAAATTATTTGCCTTGAAACATATTTTTAGAATATATAGAGAACAATGACCTATCTTTCACTGAAAAAGTTTTATAGTCGCGCAAAATCGACTGCTTTCGCGACACTACCCCCTTAAAGTTAGTGTTAACACTAACTTTAAGTGTTAGTGTTAGTATGTGAATACGGGCCATAGGCTGTGTGAATACAAAACCAATTTTTAGGCATTCGATTATAAAATGCTGGTAAGAAATTTTTCGACAAAATTTTGCACATTTATAGCCTTAGGCTCTGCGCAGTTGAACAATTTTTTAGTTTTTTAAGATAAAGCTTAAAAATTTTTTATATGAATTTTATTGCTCAGAGTTCGACTTCGAAAACACATAAAGACATTTTTTATCCAAACCCGACATATATATTAAAAATCAAAATAATGTTCAACTAGAAAAGCACATAGGCTACATTTTGGTATATAAAATGTGACTATACGCAAACCATAAGCAGAATTATCGTTTGCCGAAAATTCACTCTCGTTTGGTGCTCTGGGAGTCACGTGACATGATCACGTGATTTGTAACCCCCGTTTCCCGGAACGCCCCCTTAAGACTAGTTACCACGTTGGCTTACTGAACTGTAAGCCAATGGAGTAGCTAGTCTTAACGTGGGATTTTATCAGTGATTAAAACATGATGGTATACAGTTTTGAGTCTTGTTTCGAAAAATTTATTTATTAGACAATTTATTTCTCCTTTACTGGTTGTTCTGAAAAAAGCTTTGAAAATAGCCTCATGTAAAAAAACTGCGATTCTGGAGCTATGTACCACCTTAATCGACTAAACACAAATATAAGCCATAAGTTCAAAAATAATGACAAAATGCAAAAATTACAATAACAAAAACACACTTCATTATCCAGGTTTTGTGGAATCCAGCAGAAAAGCAACCCCGTGTCTTGTTCCAAAAAAGGTAAGTAAGTTATATTTTTTGGAAATGGAAACGGCAAAAACTTTGCAGAAGGCATCAGCATATGCGAAATTAGATCCGGCCAAACAGAAATTGATCTTTCAATCTCTAAAGCTTGGCGTGGAGCATTTTTTCGATGTTATCGAGATAATGCTTTTCATTATTGCTAAATCGGGCAGAAAATCTGGAAAAAAACTCATGTTTGGCGCTCAGCTTATGCAATAAATAGCAATACCACTTTAATTGTGTATCAAAGAGACATCAAAAAACCTATTTACAATACAGTTCAGCACTTTAATGTGAATGTGTCAAATTTAATGACCATGTCGAATTTCCTATTCACACTAATTTTGTTTTTGACCTAGCTCAGCAAAACTTCAACCGATTTTGATGATCTTGGTATCAATAGAAAGATCTCTCACAAATCTAGACGTGATTGATCTTCGATTTTTCATTTTTATTTTTGATTTTGCAAAACATCGTTTTTTCAAAAATCAGTCGTGTTTGAGCGACTACAAAAAGTGCTGCGGGCCAAAATTTGAAAATCGAAAAACTTTCACGTCTGCATCTATATTCTTTCTTTTATTGTGCAAATTTTCAACTCAATCGCAAACGGCAGCCGGGACCAAAAAAAGGTCCAAAAAAAGTAGTCGATTTCGCTACGCAAAAATGTAAGGTTTGCCCACACAAGTTACAAAAAACCATACTCAATTTTTTAAGAAATTAAATCAAAAATTTGACATTTTCGAAAATTTATCAGCTTTGTAGGTTTTTCATTTTGGATTTGCTCTTTTCACGGCTAAATAACTCAGCAAAACTTCAACGTATTCTTAAGTTTAATACATCAATTTAAAGCTAAGAAACCGCATATTTCAATGATATGAGTAATCATTTTATATGGAAACAAAAATTTTTTTGCTACGGCTACAAAATTGTCCAAAAAATTTAAAAAATTTTTTATCACAATATGCACACCAAATGAAAGTTATTTTCATTTTGACCAACTTTCCTTCAAGACATTATGGTCAAAAATGTCGCTGAAAAAAATTAAACGCCAAAGTCGGTTCCGCTGAGCGCCACCTTAAGGGGGTAAGCAGTCGAATTTGCGCGACCATAAAACTTTTTCAGTGAAAGATAGGTCATTGTTCTTTATATATTCTAAAAATATGTTTCAAGGCAAATATTTTTGCCAAGTTTTAGCAAAATTGATGCAGCATACAGTTAGCAGTGAAGTCGCAAAGTCGGAAAAATGACGTTTTGAAAACCTATTCACATTCAATAATTTCGTCACGATTAAAAAACTTTTTGTTTAGATTCTTTACACAAAGTAAAAGCACATATGCTCTAGTTAATGCACACATAATTTAGTGCAAATTGCTTGAGTGGTAGTGGTGTAAGGTCTGTTTTAACTGTGAAACTGTGCGTAACGTGTAATGTACTCACAGCAATAATGACAAATTGTAAAAAATTTAGACACTTATTTTGAAATAAAAAAACGAACCTCCACTTTTCATTTTTCTTATTTTTGGCAAAAAATTGTGCCTCAAAGCATTACATGTACTTCACAAGCTGGCCAATCTGATATTTGGCTTTTATGTCTCTATTGTGTGATGTTTGGCTCACAAATGGTGATTGGTTAAAAATATTGGTAGATATTGGTAGTCTAGTGTCTGGCAGTATCTATTTGACACCATATCGCATTTCACTAGTTTCTCGGTGAACGTACAATTTCAAAGCAAAAAGTTCTCATTTTGCAGCTTATGAGCAAAACTGCTTTGGCGACACTACCACCTTAAGGTGGTAATTATGTTTTCGCAGCTTTTTTCATTGTTGTATTTTGTAACAATTAATGAATCAATCTACAAGCGGCCTGATTTCATGTTAAATTAACATACTTTCATTTTTGCATTGTGTAACAAATTAACTTGTTTTTGTACGTTAATTAGGGCAAACAAAGCCTTTGCTACTCTAACGTCATTTTATTACACAGTAAAATTGCACTATACAAACCCACTGCATTTTTTTAAAACAGTCAATTCTTGCTGAAACGTCAAGATAGACGGTCGCAAACCTACTATGCATTCGCCAACTATGCCAACATTATTGTTAAACCTCTTTTGAGGACATATCACTAGTTTCACTCCTTTGGGGATATACTGTTAGAGCTCCTGTGGGGGATATTTTAACTGGACGAACAATTGAAAAAGAAAACTAAAGAAGACATCCTAATAGACGCAGATGAATGTTATTCAATGAGAGAATGGCATAAATGCAAAGAGGGTCCATTGATGGAGCAATCAGGGTTCTGGCAAACGCGAAATAAACTAGAGTGGTGGTATCCAGGCGGGGAAATCTATTGCTGTGTTTGGAAAGTATTTGAAGCAACAAACTGCTTCTTACATAAAGCATATGTGTACAAACGTCATCATTCTAAAGTCATGGAGAGCACGGCCGGCGATGTCTCTCACTGTAAATACCAATCTGGCAACTGCCAGCTACGTGATGGCTCGTACTTATTGTGGGAACCAAATATCGCCGAGCGCTGCGAATTTTTACCATGGAAGCCCATGTCCGGCCATCAGTGGGCTTCTAACTGGCTGTCCGATGACGACAATATGGCCTTGACATTTCATAATGCCATAAAAAATCAAGACTGTGAAGGTAAAGAGATTCTTCTGAGTGACCAAGGAATACCTTTTCGCATACTAACACAAAACCTGTATTGGCTTCAAAAATTTCGTAGACATCGACGCGATACTACAAAAGCGTTACCAAATGAGACAAACAAAATAACCAATAATTTTGCAGCCCATGCACTTAATGAAGCGGCGAAAAATGAAGCCATTCTGCGTGACTTATTTAAACAGGATAGCGAATCAGCCGTAGCTCGTTGGGCAGATGAAAATGGATTAGTGACATCAGATGTACTAGCCGCTACGCTAAAGGAGCAACACAACATTCAGTTTGCCTTCGAGCACGCGTTAAAGGCTGTGTGCAGAATTAGTGCCAATACATTGGAAATTTTGAAAGCCGATCTACTAGCCAACCCAACCTTAGCTGTCCGAGCCATATTACAGCGGCCCAATGTTTTCGCACGCGCTGGGGGAATGGCTGTGGAGGTATGGCCGTGTGAGATGTTGCAAGCAGGTCAATATTGGATGTTACCCATGAATGATTCGTGCACCAAAGAAATACCTATTAGATTCAATCTGCATGGCGATTTTAATACTGGATACATGGATGCGGTCACGAACGTGGTGCAGCCACACGGACTACCTGCAGACTGCCAAAAAAATGGGCAAATACCGTTGCGACTACAAAATCAAACACTACTCTACAAAAACGATGGATCCTACAGAGAGTTATTAAACATCCCAGAGTTACGGATATACGACTGGAACTTTTCGTCCCCGTGGTCGTACGAGCCCACCATATTCCATCAAATCGTTATGTACAACTGGTCCGACTTACAGACTCATGTAACCATGAATGAGTTATTGGGTGAGCTAAGTTTTTAACACCAAATTCTCAAGACCCTTGGAGCAAATAGCGAGTTCAACCAGTCAGTATTTTAAGGAAAAAAAACGTCATACGAAATATAATGCACCAAGGATATTTTGGTTTCTTGTACGGATTACACACAAATTGGTTTCAAGTGTGGGTATTTCTTTGTTGCCTATATGTAACTGTTGGATTCATCGTGATTTATTGCTTGCCGGCTGTGACTAGACAAACGTTCATTACGTGTCCTGCTGACGCTGTAACAGGACTTTTTCGGCAAGCTACTAGTTCAGCCCAACATTGGAGCAGGATTTGGATCTCGTACTTTGTGTTCCACCCTTGTCCCAAACGTCAAGCAATTGTCGAAGTGAAAATGCTAATTTTGGAGTGTCAAGAGCTGACGATGATTTCATCAAACTACCCCTGTTAAGTCGAGTTCGGGCCCCTATACCAGCTGTGACGAATATGCAACCAATAGATTCACCTTCGAACCCAGTGACTTCGGACAATGTGCCACCAGCACTTTGTATAGAATTACCTCACCCGACGGTAACTACAGTTTTCAGCCCTATTGTTAGTCGTCAGCCAACCACGGCAACTACACTCTCAACCATGACTGAACAAGACCCCTTATACCACATACTGCACCAAACATCGCTGAATATGCGGTCCCTCCAGCTAAAGCAAAAGCATTCGACCAAAGCAAAAGAAGCATCCAAGTTGTGCAGTGCCATACAAGTCAATCGGTACCTGCTACAACATTGACGCGAGTGAGTATAAAAGTACCGGTATGTTGAGGTAGAGTGAGTATGTTGTACCGGTTGTAGCTCTGTTAGATTCCGGCAGTGATGTGACCATCATCAGCTCGGAGTTTTTGAGAACCATTTCCCGAGAAAACGTGAATCTCAAACCGGCGACGTTAACGGCAACATCAGTCACTGGCCAAGAGCTGCCACTTTTAGGGGGTGTGTACCTGTCATATGAAGTAGGAGATAAAAACTACGGTTTTGAAACACAAGTGGCCGAAGCATACCCTGTCATTTTAGGAGTTGATGCAATGGCACAGATGGGCTCATTGGAAATAAATTTTGCTGAAAGCATGCTCCGAATAGGTAGTCAAGAATGGAAACCTTGTGAAAATTCAGTTATGCCAGCGTTAACGCCGAAGAAAGCTAACATAGTCTTAGTAGAAGATACTGAAATACCAGCTCGTAGTGAAATGTTACTACCGTGCACGTACGTACATTGGAAATGAACTCAGCGGTTATGTTATATTTGAGCCAAATGAGCAAAGCATGACAAGGTTAGGCTTGCATGCCGCGAGATTATTGGTACCTATCACAAAAGATCGAAGCGATCTGCCTCTCCGAATCATGAACAGCTCAAATGTACCAGTTCAAGTGTACGCACAAACGTCAATGGGTACGCTTGAAGAATGCCGTGTCGTTAAGCCAGTGTCAACTTCAGAAGCCAAAGTGAATGAGACTGTAGGCCAAAACGTGCAGAGCAAAATCGAGGCAAACAGTCTGAAAACGAAGTGGCTAGTCGAACGTCTGGACGTACCAGAAGATGTCTGGAGCCTTCCAGTTGTACAAAAAAGTATTAAGAAATGAATCCAGAAATTTGTAAATGTTTTTGTCGGCCCTGATGAACCACTTAGGCTGACAAGTTTTGCTAAGCACGCAATAAATACTGACGGGCACCCTCCAATAAAGCAACGACCTTACAGAGTTCCTATGGCACGAAGAAACGAGGTGAAAACTGAACTTGATAAAATGTTGCACACCGGGGTGGTCAGACCAAGCAGCAGCCCTTGGGCGAGTCCTATTGTTCCTGTAGAAAAGAAAGATGGAACAACTAGATTTTGCGCAGACTACCGGAAGCTTAACGCTGTGACAAAGAAGGATGTTTTTCCACTCAAACGAATTGATGAAATACTCGATTCCTTAGGGAATGCCAAATATTTCAGTACCCTAGATCTAGCAAGTGGTTACTGGCAGATCAAAATGTTGGACGAAGACGTCGAAAAAACAGCCTTCATATCTCACTACGGCTTGTATGAGTTTGTCGTGATGCCGTTTGGGCTATGTAATGCGCCTGCCACGTTTTAACGACTCATGGATGTTGTCCTAGCAGGCTTAGAATGGCGTCTGTGTTTGGCATACTTGGACGGTATTATTATATTCTCAGAATCGATCGAAAAACACTTGTGATCTTGCAACTGTGCTTGCCCGATTGCTAGAAGCCGGCCTAAAACTAAAGATATCCAAAGGTTCTTTTTTGTCAAAAAGTAGTTTTTCTTGGCTACGTTGTCTCAAAAAACGGTATTGAAACTGACCCTGAGAAGATTACAAAGGTCGAAAATTTCCCAATTTCAGCTAATACTACGGAACTTAAAGCTTTCTCGGAGTATGCTCCTACTATAGGCGTTTTGTGAAACAGTTCTCTGAAACCGCTCAACACAAACAAAAGAGAGTGTACGATTGGAATGCATATGTGCGGGACTTTTCAATTGGGGATCTAATCATGATTCACACGCCCAAACGTCAAAAACTTGGCTGGAATGGACAGGGCCCTATAGGATACTTGAATTGCGCATGCCCAACTTAGTTGTAGCACCCGCAGATCCCCCCAACTCGACAGCTCATAAACTGGTACACCACAACCATGTCAAGCCTTTCGTCGAGCCTACAAGCAACCCCCCTGGAAGAAAAAAATGAGAGAAGGGGAACTTGTTGATACCTGTGAAGACCAAGTGACAAATGTTGAGAATAACTACCCCAAACCTTAAATTTTCCCGACGAAATTGATTACGGTCAAGAACCAGCTGCACGCGTGCGCCCTACTCGCCAGCGGCGACAACCAGATTATTATAAACCAGCACTGTAAACTTGTGAAATGTATGTAATTGTAACCACGTGAAAATTCCTGGACAGTGCTAATTGCTATATTTGATACTATTGCTCCTCATAGCTAGCTATACTTGCATAATTATTCTGGTTGGTATTTGTTCTATAAACTCTATACTTTTACTTTGCAACATATATAATTCCGTACATTCAAATTTAGGACGGCGATATATATACGATTTATGGCAGTGGGAACTGAATTTACTTTTAAAACGAAAGCAATAAATCCATCCACAAATAATTACGGTTTCATGAAAGTTTAGTTTTTACAGGTTTAAACTCGGTTTAATAGTTTTTACTGGGAACTAAATTTGACTTGTTGCAAAGTTTTTTTATTGGGGCCACACAACGATGAATATTACAGTAGAATGTCAGACTTGCAGATCTGAAAATCATGTTGCTTTTGCTCCTGGTACACGGGGGGCCATTGCCACGGAAGACCGGTGTACTGTGTGTAGCGGTATTATCTCTTACAGTTTCCTTCGCACAAGCGGAGACACTATGCTGGGTCAGCATGTTGCACCGGGTCAGCCGCACACTTATTCCCTGCGTTTCCCCCCTGGGTTGCCTGCACCTAATCGCTTGGTTTCAGCGTCGTCCCCAATTTATGCCCCAACGCCTGCATTCCTGCGGCCCACAATCCGCGCATTGTATCCAACGTTCTTATACGCGAAGTGTTAACTCCTTTGGGAGACAGCTCGATGTCGACACCTCTACTAGATAAGGTCGCTCCAGGGTTTCCTGGTGATTATATAATCCCCAATCAAATCCAAGTACCAAGTCCGGTTTGCTATTCACCCCTGGTTACACCTGAACCAGTTCGTTTGAATAGCAGCGTGACCAGCGAGAATTCTCAGACCACTCCTTCGGGAGAGCCAGCAGCCAATATTGCAGAGCCAACGCTGCTGGCACCAATGCCACTATCAGCTGCACCCCCCACAAACCCGATTGTGTCTAGCCCTCAGACCCCGGAGCAACCGGAATTGTTACCGCCGGACAATAGCCTTTCAATTGGGGAGTTAGTCGAGCTGGGACCCAATCTAGACCTTTTCCCCACGGGCCTTGAGGCACAAGAGGCACCAACCGCCAGCGTTTTGCCGAAAAATGGTGAACCGTTATCGACTGCTTTGCAAAATGCCGATGATGACAATGACCAGGACATCCTGTGGTTGGACGCGGAGGACGGATGGTTCCCCAGTCAAGGTAACAGCCAACCCAGTGACCACGATGATGAGATGCCAGTGGGCGCTTCTGCTGAGGGAATTTCTGACCCTTCACGATCCAGAGAATCTCGCTTCGGTGTCAGGGCGAACGAGAATTGTCGTCGGTGCGGAGTGCGTGGATCGGCTTGCATTTGCTACCGATGTACCACCTGTGGTCAACAGGAAGTCACGCACGAAACGTCCCCGGCTCCTTTTTGTAAGAAATTCGAGACTCGGGCACCGAAGGAAGACTGCGAATACTGCACAGAAAGTCCAACTGCAGAGGTACTGTGCCAGTGCGTAGGCATTTGTTTACGTTGCTTTGCTCAGGACTGTACCCGTGAATACCCTCGTTATGACATCCTTTTGCTGGATTCCACGGGAGAGTTTGGGAATCATTGTCGGCGTATAATTGAGTACTATCAAGCCAAGGCTGAGCGCGTACCCAGATTTACCCAAATCTGCACTCCCCGTACTGTTGATCCGGTAAACCTACTAAACCGATATTTTCGCTAACCCAGGAACTTAATGCTCGATTAGTGTCGGCCGGGCAAATTTCCCCCTTGACCTCTAACGGAGCCGCCATTTCGGCCAAACTCCAACTAAATCGACTGTATCAAGCCATCTGCCTCTTCTACACTATGGCCAAGGACCCCAAACAAATGGCCTTTCTATTGAAAATTTTACTGGGACTTTGGGACTATTGCCGCGACCAAAAAATGGCCAGTCGGAATGAAACAATTGCGGCTATAATCCACCTGATAGGTGGAGAAATGCCGCCCAACTTACGCCAGCAACCGAGAACTAATGCTGTAAAGCGCGGACTGGGAATGCTGGAATTGACAAGCCTAAACATTCGAAAATTGATGGGGGTTTTACGTGAAATTGTTCGCCGCGGCTCCTTTTCATCGCCTGGTGAAGCCCTTAAACGTTTGGCCCGGCATAGTATAGTAGACAAACTGAGAACCGCCGATGTGACCTCACTTGCCTACACCAAGGTCTTTCCTAGTTACCGTATCTATTACGGAATCTTGGAGGGTGGCAAAGTTATACTGGGAACTTCACCGCCTGGACTATTAAAATGCAATTGAGTTTACGAGATTTACACTTTATACTCCACAACTGTATATATTTTAATCGGACGTTGACAGCTGGACACTGAGTAATTGCCCATTGTATTGAATATCACATAAAGAGCGGGTCACTCTTTGTATAAGCGGGGGCGAATGTAACAAATTAACTTGTTTTTGTACGTTAATTAGGGCAAGCAAAGCCTTTGCCACTCTAACGTCATTTTTTTACACAGTAAAATTGCACTATATAAACCCACTGCTTTTTTTAAAACAGTCAGTTCTTGCTGAAACTTCAAGATAGACGGTCGCAAACCTACTATGCATTCGCCAATTCTGCCAACATTATTGTTAAACCTCTTTTGGGGACATATTACTAGTTTCACCCCTTTGGGGATATACTGTTAGAGCTCCTGTGGGGGATATTGTTTGTTTGTAGTTGTAAGTATGTGCGTTTCACCACTTTGGGGATTAGATAATCTGTGAAGTTGTAGTTTTTTGCCTGACCCCAATGGGGAGTTCTTTTTAGCTACTTATATTAAATTATAACTTAAATTGGTGTCTGTTCATCCCTAGGACTTAGCTTTTAGTAGCGCTTCGTTACAATTGCGCTTTGTACCGTTTCTCTTTGAAAGTTTAATATTTGTAGTCTATAGACTTATGTACAAATTTTACGCTTCGTTTACGAAACACCCTATACTATTCATGTATACCCGTTGCTGGTGTAAAACCAGGTGCAGCCCTTGTGGTTTTCTCCTCACAATCTTAAAGGGGCGCTCCGGGAATCAAGGATTTGGGCCGTATTTTTTAAAAACAGCCAAAATGACCTATCATTCTTGAAAAAAGTTGCCCAAAATACTGTTTCTGATGCTTTGACGTGCATATCTCCATAGCAAAAAATTTGGAAAAAAATTGGACAATTTACTGATTTTATTCGACTTTTACACAAAGTCAGCAAGTAAGCCAGTGCATCAACGCTTTTTGAGGTTTTCCAAACAGACGATACGTAAATTTTATTAGTCGTTATGAAAAATTAAAACAATTTTATTGCGTTCTGTGCAAAAAAATCGCACAAGAAACCATTTTCAGAAGCACTGAGCTAACCGGCCCTTGATCATCAGCCGACGCCGACCGGTGTCTACTGTAATTTGAAAACTATGAAGCGACACAGCAAGCAGTGTCTATTGAAAAACATGAAAATAACATGCTTTAGAAAAAATGAAACAAAATAGAATTCAACTCGGAATTTTCAGAACGTTAAACAAACGACCGTGGGCGCATATATAGTTACATACATGCATTTGATTTTGACGTCAGCGTGTGTCTTGAATAGGAACGGTAATTAATTAAACTGATCCGTCGGCAGCGGACATGAATTTCTAACAAAGTTAACTATAGTTTAGTATACTTTTATTAGTTGGTTTAAATTTTCGAGACTTCACTGCAAATGTACGCACTTGCCAGTCTAGTTATGCATCAACGAAATTGACAGAAACAAAAACTACCCTTTCGTCCAAAAATGACGATTGTTTCATCAATTTATTCAAAAAACCTTGCTCTAATGCGCGATTATGGCTGCGTATAATACTTCCTACGGAATATAGACACTCCAAGGTTATGATCAGTACCAATCAGTAAGTACATTTCTCACTTAGCAGACGAGTTTGTTCTATGATAGTTTTTGGACACCATAATACATCACTTATGGTAACATACTACAATTAAACTTTGTAATACTGTTTTTATAATGTTCATTAAGCTTTTATAAACAACACTGCAGTGTTTAATTGTGGTATATTACATAACTGATGCATTATGGTATCCAAAACTATAATAAAAAAAGGTAAGATCCTAGAAAAAATCTAAAAACACAACACAGGAGTTCACTTTCAGTCTAATTCCAGCTGCACCACTTGTTCAGTCCCCATGTCATCCAATGCATCGGCTGCTTTATCAATTATCTGCCACAAGTCAAGGATTGCCTGTCTTAGCTCTTATGTCTTGACGAGTGGATAGGTATTGCAGCCGGTAAAGGACCGTTTACAGAAACGCCAAGACAACAGTTGTGTGGAAGGCCATGGTTGCAGTTAGCGGCAGGAAGAGCAGGCTGGCTGGATGGCTTAGCGGGTGGCTGAATGGCTTAGTTGTTGGCTGGGTAAACGGTTGGCTAGTTGGCGTGACGGTAAACTCGTAACGTGACGGTAAACTTGTTACTTGACGATAAGCTAGTAACGTTACGGTAAAGTTGTAACGTGACCGTAAACTTAGTATTATCAAAACAAATGAAATAGGTTTCGAAACACTTGCTTATCTCGTAAGCAACGCTAAAATTGCCTTATCTCGTAGGCAACGCTAAAATTGCAAACAATGGCACCGAAAGTCACTAAGATAACAATTTCTGAATTGATATAATTTTGGGTGTGGTAACGTTCTCTAAAAGCTTTTAGGTAAAGATTCCCAGATAGGAAATAGGTAAAGATTCCCAGATAGGAAATATTTACACAGGGTGTAAATTTGAAAAATTTTATTTGATAACAGTTAGGGCTTGGGAACTTTTAAGTATTTGCGCTAGTTAGGATAAATAAATATTAAACTAAATATTTACTTTATTAGATAACAAATTTAAGACATTAACAATTTTAAAAACTGAAATTTTGATATTACAAGGAGGGTATTAAAGTAAATTGTAATGGTATTATTATTAAAGTATATTGTCATAATTGTGTATTTTTGCTTAATTCAGATGCCTGACGTGAACTGATGTATTCCCATATTGCAGTTGGCCCGTGAGCAACTGCAATATCTGCCAAACCAGGGCGAAGCTGAATTTGGACCGATACCAGGTTACGTCATGGCTCACTTGCAGACAATCCTGGGGTGGTTAAACGACGCCTTGAAAACGCAGCAGGAATTCGAGCCTGGGTTCGACAAAGTTCGGCTCTGCCTCCACCCAAATGACCAAAACTGAGGCGAGTTTTAGTTCTTTCGTAACTTATAAGTATTGTACCTTAAATAAGTAGCTAGTTTATGGTATTACATACATACACACAAGCGCGTGCATATGTAAGCAGGTAATGAGTAGGTGGGCGGCTGACGGTGCCTTCACGTGGTCCACCTGTTACGCCTTTACCTGCAATTTAGGTGAAAGTAACTGATGGACGTTTTAGTTTTCCTATTACATACACACATACAATTTAGTTTTATTAACAATACATAGCATTAAAAGTAATACTTTTTTTATTTAAACAGACATAAAAATTAGATAAACAAACATAAATTTAATTTAAAAATACAAATAAATTAAACATTATCAAAGAAAACAGCTAGGTTTGATAACTGACGTCTTTTTGAGATTCCGCAGGGTGGGTCCACAAAAAGACGCCAATTACTACTACAGATTACTAAATGCTTTCAATGCTAATACTAAATGCTTTCAATTTGAAAAAGTAGATAAAAATCATGAAAAATGATTTGCTTCATCTGTTGCTATATTTTAAAGCTCCCTATATCAGCTACAACACTGTTTCAGCAAATTAGATTCACAAAAACTAAGCCAAAGCGGTCTCGCTACGTTCAAATATGCATGACTTTTAAATTTATCATACGAGCAGCAGTCGCTGGGATACGCATTAAGAAAACCACCCTGACGCACAAGATTTTTTGCACATGTCAGGCAGTTTTTTCTGTTGGGCCACAGCCCAACAGGTCGTTAATTTTGATTTTGAAATCCTAGCGTGCTGCTAACGTTAAAGTGCTCATCTGCGGAGTATGTTTTACACGTCCGCCACCGTTAAATGGCAACCGTCTACTTCATTTTACCTACATAAGTGCTTAGCTGGTTTGCTTCAGTGTAATTGTACTGGGTTTGTAATTTCCGTCATTTCGTAGGCATTGTAAAAAAATTTCCAAAAAATTCTTCCTCAGGAATCGATCCTACAGCCTTCGGTTCCAGAGGAACACCTTCTAACCACTACACGATGCTGTGGTCCTTCTTCAGAGCTTATACATAATACGATATGCATAAACTACATAGTGCAAACTGCAATTGTCTGTTGTCGGAAAAATCACTAATTCTATACCGCGTGGATGCATTAAGGTCATTTTGGGTCAGTGAAGCTCGAAGCATTCGCTTAGGTAGACGTGCACTACATGGACAGTGTACTAAAGTTATTCCATAAGGTGCATATCTACAGCATAGTTTTTCACAATTTACTGATAAAATCTTAACGGAATATATACCGGTGAAACGAAATCTTATGAAGGTTTTGCAGTCTAATATGCTGATATTGGTTTTTGGTTTTATGCATAAAAAATTAGACATGAGCTGCCCAACAGGTTTATGATGGCCTCTGGCCAATGTACATACCTAAAAATTACAACTTAATGCTTACTGAATGTTTTTGCAGAAAATTGGGCTTGTTAAATAACTTATTCAACGAAGGTGACTCAGTCTAGTGGTAAACAAGCACTTGGTTGACGAGCGTAGTTTTGTTCACATGACGACAGCAAGTATTATTTTACCGTATCGGTAAAACTAAGCGCGGCATGCATGCCAATTTTTTCTAATTTTAGATGCAGATGTATACAATACAAACTGGTCGAGTCTTGAACTCGATGACCTTAGTTAAAAGGCTTGAAGACGGGAGGCTCCTTGAGTTATCCGGAACACGAACTTGCTGTTGAGTGATAAAGTTCGACGTACATAAATGTATTTACATACAATTTACTTCTTAATTCAATTACGATGATACTGTAACAAACGCAACATTGTTTTAAAATTTGATATGACACGTTAATTCACCACGTCAGTTAATTTTTATTACACTGTAAAATCACCGTATATAAACCAGTTGCACTTTCAAAAATTGCCATTATTCTCGCTGAAAGTTTCGAAAGACGGTCGCAGACTTACAATGCATTCGCCAACCTTGCCAACTTTGCCGTTAAACCTCTTTTGGGGTATAGTATTGGTTTCACCCCATTGGGGATATACCGTTAGACCTCCTGTGGGAGACGTTTTAATTGTTTGTTCGTAGTTGTAAGTATGTGCGTTACACCCCTTTGGGGATTAGTTAACTGTCAATCTGTTCGTTGTCCGCCTAACCCCTATGGGGAGTTTGTTTAGCTACTTATAAATATTAAACTACAACTTCACGTGTTGCCTGTTCGCCTATAGGATTTAGCTTTCGTAGTACTCCATTACAATACTGACTAATCCATATTTTCACCCATTAACAGGTCTTTAGTTTTGAATCAGGAACTCTATAAATAACACTGCTAGCATAAAAGTGAGTGTGATTTTTGCACATCTTCTATAGTAATTAGCGGGCCCAACAGGTTTACGATGGCCCTTGACAAACGCACGTGGAAAAACAATCGCTATGCTTACTAAAGGTTCTTGTCGGAAACTGAGTTTGTTAATGTGATTTTTGACACTCATTTAAAAATACAAAACGAAGCCAACATATTATATCAGTAACCGATATCGATATTGGAGAAATCTCAATCGGCCTGTCACGGACTCACGGTATGCAGAGATACACACACGTACATACACTAATACACATTACTGCACACACACAAGCACGCTATGCGCACTACACACACAGACACAGCGCGCGTGTGCTAGATACGCTAGGTCAGTGCAGCAGGATTCAATAATGCACTGAAACTGAGCATGATTTACATGCATTTTCAGTTTCAGTGCATTAACTGAATTTAGTATGCACGGCCGCTAAGGCGGCCCAAAAAATTTGATGCCCGAGATATTGCTGCTTTGATGCGGATTGTAAAAGACCCTAATTCTGGATAACTTTTATTTGCAACGAATGACTGTTTATCGTGGCAACACATAGCCTGATACTGGAGCTCAACGGCAAGAAAGTTCAGGCAAGGAAAACAAAAAAATGAATATACTGATGACATAATTGTGGTAAATAACAAAATTGCGGAAGCAACGGACAATTTATACGTTGACGATGTAAACGTAGGTACTGTTTACGATTAGATTAAAGAAGCAATTTCTGACATTTTAAACGAGTTGTGTAATTCACTAACTAACTAACAAACTAATTATTTATTGTTACGTTTTGATATGAAATAATAAAACTGTTTTGAATTCAAAAACACTTTGTGTTTATTTGATTATTTCATTATTGATATGTATTTTATATTTGATTGTTTGTTATTGATTATTTGTGATTATTGAGTTAAAACTTTGCATAGCTTAATAATTTATGTGGTACAATGTTTGCGCAAAATTTGAGCCCGATCGGAGAAAGTCCATTTTTTTCACTGCGAAAGGTATCTATAATAAGCTCAATTGTGAGTGAGAACGTTTCTTAACTTCATAGCTCAACACACAATTAGCTTAAATTCATAAAATTCTGCAATTGTATGCAAATGACACGGTCAAATTTGTCTGCACAGTTTCCTAAGTTGTTAATTTAATGTCGAGTTATACTAAATTTAGTTAATCCTATCCAGTCTATATAAATCATAAAAACGCCCCCTTACAAAACCTGGAAAATGAGTGTATGCGTTCAGGAATTTTTTGGCGGCAGGATGAAACATAAAAGTTGTTTATGGTTCAAAAACAAATTTACGCTAAACGTTTGCATTGCAATTCTGCTTGTTGAAACAAAGAATAATATATATTTGGGCCTGCAAAGTACGAATTTTGACAAACAATTCGGCCAAATTGCAACAAAAAAGCTGCATGCCTTGAAAGAAAGGCGGAATTTTACGGTATATATTAATTTAAAGGGGGACCCCTATTTTAAGACCTGATTCGTGGGGGTCCTTCCATACTTGAGGCCTATGCCTTTTGTGTAGGGGTTATCCCGCAACTGTTGGCTACTGTTTTTTGTTCAAACAGAATAACACCTGATAAACTAAACAAATCCAGCAGTTACCCTAGCTCTATTCTATTCTACCCTGCTCTAGTTTTATTTTGTAATTAATGTTTTCACCAGAAGTCTACTTTTATCTCAAACTTCGCATGCTGATCGTCAAACAATAGCTTTAATTGGGGTTTAAGGATGTTTCTAAAAAAAATGGCAGCTGATTTAAGAATTACAGAAATGGAATTTTTCCGAAAACAATAAGGAATTTTTGATATAACAAATGCAACCCAATTTATATCCAAAAATAGTTCCGTTAATTTAACTAGTTTGCTTGAAGCTTTTTTGATTAAGCTGTTAAAACAAAAGTCTCTAATTTTTAAGCTTTCAAACAATTTCTTGTTATTATAAAGCTGAACTCTACTGTCTGTATATCTCTGGCATGCATTCTAAACTTTAACCAAAAACTGCTGAACGTAAAGACAAAATAGGTGGTGTGATTTTCCCGACTACTTTCTATATATTTTTTCTCTTGAACGGTTGAAATTTTTTCTGGGTAGGTCAAATTTCTAGTGTTAATTAACACTAGAAGGGTAGGTACCTTTCAGTTATGTCACATATCATGCAACTTGGCGGAACTGTCATGCTCTGAAATGCCGTAGAATGCAAAACATGCAGAATCGGCAGAATCGAACCACCAACATTCTGATCATTAATCAGAGGCTCTGTAGATGCACGGAGCACTTACCAACTGCGCCAAACGAGCTAAAATATATACTTCTAAATGGCACATATGTAATATACTTGGATCGATCACACCAAAAGTACATAATATGTAGGAATGAGTATGCCACTCTTCCCTATTCTACATAGCTAATCGGTCGGAACGATGCTCCTGCCGAAATAGCCCTTTTACGTCTTAATTTCAGGGGGGACCGCCCTGAAATCAAGAAAGTGTCAAGGAAAGTGAAATCGAGGGGGGTACCCCTCTGGTTTCAGCAGACCACCAGTACAAATTTGGTGGTGTCTTTATTTTAGGGGTGATACCCCCCCTTTCAGCACACCACGAATTGCATGCGGATGGTCTGCTGAAACGAGGAAAGTAACCCCCCCTAAAATGAAGACGTAAAACGGCTATTTCGGCCGGAGATCGTTCTGGCCGATTGGCTAGAATAAGGAAGAGTATCATACTCTTCCCTATATATAATGTACTTTGGAACACACCTAATGAACCAACAACGAAGCAAGTTTTACAACTGACGATGATTAATACAGCAGATGATCAAAAATGTTATGCAGGCGTACATGTATCATGGTACATAATTCAAATCAGAACAACAAATTAAATTTATATGCTTTGATATATTAGTACATATCAACACCATATCAACAGTATCTTTTATTCGCTGTCAGCTTTCATAACCATGCTTATGCTCGTTTGTGACCTTTATAATTTGTCACCCAGCGTTTAAGCTCAGCTTAAGAAGTGTTAACAAAAGTCGTACACGGTGGTCTCAATGGTACTGTGGTAAGTGCTCATAACTTTGAATCAAAGGAACCGAGTTCGAATCTTGGTGAGATCAGCTTTTCAAAATGATAGTGCATATAATTCTTGATTTACTTTTTTGGAATAAGCTTTTTACCTTGAAAAGTCATCAGTTTTTTTAAGACATGCTTCGAGCTACTCAGCAGTAAATGTGAGCAGTACGATGGACTTGAAAAAAATTTTATCTGAAAATAATGGCCGCGTTTAATATTTCCTGTGGAATATTGTCACTCAAATCTCACAATGTAAACCACTTCTCACTCAGCAGAAGAGGTTCTAAATCTTATAGGCATGCTATCTCATGACTAAACCTCATAATACTTATTACAATAATAGTATAGTCAAAGTCAACATTGGAGCTCTTCATTGCTCGGTACTGTAAAGTTCTTGATGCCTATTAGTTTCAGAAGTGATCTGACTATATCATCAACTTATCAATCGCCAACAATTAAATATGAGCAATTACACGGCTGATTTGTGTCCTATTGATAAATCGTTATTTGGCTGGCTTATGGGAATAGCGGGAGTGCTTCATACTGCCATGACTGTTTGTTCTATAACTGTGTTTACAGTACTCACAAAAACCTACCCTTCTTACATTCTGTTCATTGGTTTAGGAATAGCGGATTTGGGTTGCATTGTGACCAACGCTTGGTTTGGTTGCATTTGCTCCCTGCGGGAAAACTGTCCCGGAATTGCCTACAGCTGGATTGCCAATAATGGGAACTTTAACGTTGGAGTTTATCACCAAATCGTCATTGCAGCTTCTAGATGCTTTGCACTGGTGTTTCCGGTGAAATACAAGAATTTTTTGAACCACACTAGATATTTTTTGCTTTGTGGTATGTGTTTTGTAATTGGCTGGGCTCATTTATTCATCATAAATTCTTTTTATTTTTTCAGCCACTTGTATGAACCCTCAAAATGCGGTTATTCAAGCGACTATCCAAACCACCCTAAGTACTACATCGTTTCTTGGCATTGGATCATTTTTGAAACCGTAGCTATGGCAATTTGCGTTATGTTTTACTCGGTAGCAGTCATTTTTCGTGAGAAAGGTAGTTCACAGAATTCTATGAAAACGGAGCAAAAATTAGCTATTATTAGTGCGACGAACAGTGCTTTTCTGGCCTTCATTATAGTGATGCATAATGTGTTGCCCTTGATTCTAGGTGGGTGGACTAATTTCATGATCTTTGCATCCACTGTGCTGCACTTTTCAAATTCTGCCGTGAACCCATATTTGTACTGGTTCATAAGTGAAACTTTTCGCAGAACATTCAAAAGCCTATTTTGCAAATGTTTGAAAACTGGAAAAGTTGACGCAAGTTCAACTAGTGGCAGCAATCTGAGCGTTAACCCTAGCAAGCCAAATCCCTAGTTGTTTTTTTAGTTATCTGACTATTGTCCAGACAATTTAGGCAGGTACTTTTGGTGTCTCTGAAAATCTTACTGTGTCTCATGACAGACACTTTCGCAGCGCAATAACACATAGCAGACGTGTCAGCCTTTATGGTTTATGTGTAGGGCTAAACAGATGATAACTTTTCTTGTTAATTAAAAAGATCAATTCTTATTTAGCGCATTTTGCAAAATTTGGTAGCAGATATTTTACATAAATGTCATAAGTTGTTACGCTTGTCAAAAGTAAAAGTATCTTTAGTAATAGTAAACCGGTTACTGCTTTTTGTTTGCTTTTGTATTGAGCATATGAGTGTTTTTAGAAGCAAAACAATGTCATGTCTTGTAGCCGAGTGGATAGAGCGTTCGATTACTACCTAACTGAAAGTTTTTTCCCACTTAATAACGTAATATTGTAGACGCAAAATATAAATCTGCAAAAATAATCTGGCGCTCAAGTTCAGCTTTCGATTAGACTTTTTGGACACAAACTTAAGCTTCTATGAAACTGTGTGAAAGATTATGGCGTACATATCATAAAATGATTTTATTTCACTTTGCACCCTATTGCTATTTCACTTTGCACCATGACGATTCCATTTTGCACCTTTTTTGTTGACATTATACTCAGCACCTGTTGGTGATATTTTGTCACATTTTTGTATATTGTATATTGTATGCTACTGACCATACAGTTTAAAGTAAACAAGGTTGCACAGTGAAATTGTTAGGGTACAAAGTGAAACAAATAATATAATCCCCTGACTATTAGGGTCCAAAGTGGGACTATACGCATAAGATTTAGCCGGATTGTACGGTCAAGAAATTAACATAGCCTATTCTGTTCCAATAAACTTATTTATCATTTTTATTTTATTTTTGATCACAGTTGCCACTGGTCACCAAATCTGCATTGCATAACATCACTTCGTCCGAACTCATAATTGTGCCGGTTTGCTGTTTCTTTGTGTTTTGTTGTAATGAGTCTAATGAAATTGCTGTGCTGCTGTGTTTTTTGTTCTGGTGATAAAAATAAACACCCTGCAAATTACACTGCATCGATTTAGACACTGTTGCTACCTCCAGCTGCGAAGGGTAGAATGTTTAAACCAAGTCAAACACGAAAACACATTTGAGCACAAAAAGAAGTTTGAGCAGAGGCTTAGCCTTGAGCTTATGTAGTTTTAGGTTCGAAGAACAAAATTAGACAAATCCGTTACAATTCTTTGATACTATGACGTGATTTAAGCATTTGCAAGTTTGGGAGTTTGCAAGTTTAAAAGTCAGCAAGTAGCTAACAAGGCCACTGCTGAGGATATTGCGGCGCAGCAAGAACAATGAAACGATGATTATGGATTATGGATTATGGCCTAAATGCAGTGCCGATTAGACTTTTCTAAATAGCTGTCACTCACTTAACCTCAAAGATGATAACAGGTCTCAATTTTTAATGAATTATTACCTATTTTACAGAATTTGTTATTGGATTGCTTGTTTTAACCCTATTTTTCCCAATAACTGTAGTTACACTTCAATAAAAATGTGTGTTCTTTACTATGTGTGCATAAAATACTAATATTTTATTTATTTTAGCAATAAAACATAAAATTCTTATAGTGGATTGCACCAAAATAAAATAGTTTGAGGATAGGAAATAGGTCGAGAATAGCTCGAGCATCACCAACATTTAAGCTCAAAAATAGTTATTCTCGAAGTTATGGAATAGCTCAGGAATAGCTGAAAATTAGCTCGTGAATAGCTGAAGAATTGCAAATGATATAAAAATTGATACAATATACGATCGATAAATATCGAATAAAACAAAGATCAAAGTTTTGTTCCAAATCGAATGGCGAATTAGAAAGAAAAGTTTTTATTGCTATTGAGTTTTTGTGCGACCACCTGGTTCTGAGGGCGACCTTATGCGTGACCTCTGTGGTGACACCGCTGAGGATATGACTGCGGAAGACCAAGAGATCTTTACTTTTGCGTTCAATCAAGCTGTGTCGGCGGTAACAACCTTGATTCCATTTTTCGAAAAGACGCCACGGCCCACGATCTTCACAAGTAAGTTCTTTAGCTGCAATAGACTTAAAGATGCAAAAAAATGAGTGCCCTTGAAGCAAATATGACATTGCATTCCACTAACGTAGCCCGTTTATACCGTTTGAATGAAGCACGAGGGTAGGAAATAAAAATTTTATGAAATCAAACACTTCTGCCAGTTTCAGTTGATAATACACCTAAAAATTCAGATTTGAAGATGATCCGACATCGCCAATCCCCCCGAAAAGTCACAGTAGGGACGGAAAATAATACTAATGAAAATCTTAAAGGAGTAAGCCAAACTGCAGATATTTTTGTCTGTCGTCTCTCATCTAATTGTGATAAAACCGTTTTGACAGAGTATTGCAAAGCTAAGGGTGTACTTGTACGTCGTGCTGAGTGTGTCTCCAGCCCAGAGTACTCACTAAAAAGCTTCTTTAGTTATTTTAAAACAAGATTTGGAAAAAGTTGAAAATTCTGATTTTTGGCCCGAAAATGTTTGTTGCCGAAAATGGTTTAAAAAGGGCATTAATCGCACTACAGAGTCTAATAATAATAATAATACCTCTCATGAATAATTATAGACATAAGCCAATGTTACCTATATGCCATTGGAACATAAATGGACTGAGAACAAAAACAGATGATCTCGAACCACTTGCTGCTGGTCAAGATCCAGATCTAATTTGCATATCTGAATCTAGGTTATCTTTTTATGTAAAAACTAACCAAATTTGTTTTTCTGGTTACAAACTACTTAGAAAAAACCAACCAGGTGGTAAAGGTGGAGGTGTTTGTGTTTATTTCAAGCAATGTATGTCCGTTTGTCGACAGCCAGAGTACAAGTACAGCAATAGTATAAGAGTACGTCTTATCACAAGCTACTACAGCAACTTACTGGCCTAGGCGATGATAACAAACAGGTAAACGATATAATTCTTCTTAAAGACGGAAACACAGTTACAACCAAGGAAGCTGCCGTTGCTGAATTGATAAACACTCATTTATCTACATGCATTTGTGTACTTCCCGAACTTACTCTAGCAGAGCTCAGGTGCGACAAAAGCATCATTGCCATATAACAAAAGCATTTCCCGGAGTTTACTTTCAATTTTGTTAGTCCAGAAGAAGTTTTTGTCATTCTGCAAAACTTGAGTGTAACTAAAGCAGCAGGTATCGATGGCTTATTTCCAAAACTTTTCAAGAAATTAAGACTATTCCTATTTATTCCAATCACTGACTTGTTCAATCACTTAATCCTTATAAAATTTCTACAGCATTTAAAATTGGTCGCATTACTCCAATTTATAAAAAAGGATGTCGCATGGATAAAAGAAATTATCGACCAATTAGGGTTTTTCTGTGTCTTGAAAAATTGTTTGAAAGTTTGTTACTACGTCAGCTTGACCGGCATTTTCAACCTCTTCTCCCAGATGACATGTTTGGTTTCAGAATAGGCTACAGCACAAGGAAACAGCTCTAATATGTCTGTTCGAAATATGTAAGCTAAATCAGGACAACAAAATGGTAACAGGTCTGCTTAGTTTGGATATAGCTAAGGCTTATGATTCTGTACCACATGGTCTGTTACTCTCCAAACTTGAAGCCAATAATTTGTCTTCCAGTGCTACACTTTTAATGAAAAGCTTCCTGACCAATCGGTACCAGTTGGTGAAAATTGGAAACAGTTTGTCCTCACTAGCCATGGTGTCGAAAGGGGTGCCACAAGGGTCTTTACTATCGCCACTGCTATTTTATTTGTACTTGCAGATTTGAAATGGTGCTGCCCACAGCTTTGGCTTTTACGCTACGCCGATGACACAACTATAGTGAATTTAGCCCCGTCTGTTAATCAATTATGTGCTGATTTTCAAGCAAGTTTTTTTAACTCTATCAAGCTTTCCGTCTGATAACTCTCACATTCAACCTGACAACACAGTTCATTTTGCATTATTTATTTAGTGTAAAAACATCAAATTAAAAAAGGTTGAAAATACTCGCTTTTGGGTTTTGGTTTTAATCAAGGGACTGACTTGAGTCACGTAAACGCGGTTTCGGTGAGCGGGCAAGAAACGAATTTGTTTCCGCAATCAGTTTGTAGGCGGGGCTTATTTAGCCTTTTGGCTGTCTGCGAGGTTTTGATTGGACAAAAATAAAACAGCCACACTTTAATTGGATCGTTGGAGAATAAAATATTCTCCAGCTTAGTAATTCTTAAGCTATTCTCTAATGGTGCAGTGAAAAAGTGTTATAGGTTTCAAAATGTTTGGAACAAACATTTTTTGGAGTGGAACAAACTTGGGGTGAAAACGGTGGTAAAAAATGGTTTAAATCCAGAATGTTTTCAAAAATAAAAATTTGATTTGGAACAGTTCGGAGCACTGATAACTGCAATCATAACTATATCCATTTTGCTTGTCCTGATATTCAGTGCAATGTAATCTTGGTCCAGCGCAGAAAATAATAGAAAAAATAACACCAAGAGTACATAACAGGGATTGAGAATCCCTACTATCAAGAGTACATAATAGGAAGAGTATGACACTCTTCCTATTATGCCTAGCAGCGCGCGTCCAATGCGCAGCGCGAAATAGGCCTTTTATGTACGGTTTTGAGGGGGGGGGTACCCTCAACTGAAGACCCCGTACTCAACTGAGGGGGGTACCCCCTACTCAGTTCGATACCCCGTGCTCAACGGTGGGGGGGGGGGTACCCCCCCTCAACTCAGCACCCCGTCTTCAGTTGAGGGGGGGGGTACCCCCCCCCCCCCTCAGTTCAGCACATCAAAAAAAGTCCTTGTCAGTGTCTTTAATTGAGGGGGGGGTACCCCCCCCCTCAACTGAAGACGGGGTACTGAGTTGAGGGGGGGTACCCCCCCTCAGTTGAGTACGGGGTCTTCAGTTGAGGGGGGGTACCCCCCCCTCAAAACCGTACATAAACGGGCTATTTCGCGCTGCGCATTGGACGCACGCCCGTAGGCATAATAGGAAGAGTGTCATACTCTTCCTATTATGTACTCTTGCTACTATGCACTCTTCATAACACAAACTGTTCGCGATGATAAATATGGTGCCATTGGTAACATTTAATTTCTCGCAATTATATATCATGAGACCTTTTTGAAACGATGTACAAAATAAGTAAACATTTCATTTCTGTGAGCTTAAATTTTACTTCATTTGGATCCAAAATTATCATCTGCCAATATAATGTTACATAATCTGCCAGTAGACGCAGCGTAACACGTAAAAGTACAAACACGAATATTCGAGCTAGGCATGGGCACGTTTAAACGGTTTCAACTGTTTAAACGCGTTTAAACGTTTAAACGGTTTGGAACCGTTTAAGGTGGTAGTATCGCCAAAGCAGTTTTGCTCATAGGCTGCAAAATGAGAACTTTTTGATTTGAAATTGTACGCTCACTGAGAAATTACTGAAATGCCACATGGTGTCAAATAAATACTGCCAGACACTAGACTACCAATATCTACCAATATTTTTAACCAATCACCATTGTGAGCCAGACATCACACAATAGAGACATGAAAGTTCAAAAAATCAAGCCAGATATCAGATTGGCCAGCTTGTGAAGTACATGTAATGTTTTGACGCACAATTTTTTGCCACAAATAAGAAAAATAAAAAATGAAGCTTCGTTTTTCTTTTGATTTCAAAATAAGTGTCTAAATTTTTAACAATTTATCATTATTGCTGTCAGTACCTTACAGGTTACGCACAGTTCACAATTCAAACAGGC
>JASANF010015696.1:0-43778 GCA_030248245.1 Trissonchulus sp. WLG1_4 | reverse complement strand
ACAGCAACAACAAAAACGACAACGACAGCAAGAACAATAAGAACAAGAACTACTACTACTACTACTACTACTACTACAGCAACAATAACAATAACAACAACAACAACAATCACGAAGAACAACACCAATAACGAAGCTAACAAAATTTAAAAACTTGAAACGACAACCAGTGCATAACGAACTATGAACGTTTTCTTTGAAAAAGCACGTATACACAAACACAAATGAACAAATGAAGATACTGAAGATAAAAACATGAGCGATTAAGCAGAATTGGGACTAGAGCAAACGGTAGTGGAAGGTTGACGCCAAGTCGTAAATGTAATAATGAGGTACTAATTAATGTTGAAAAACTACAGGCAGAAAAAACTACAATTGATTTATGAACATCAAGTTTGCCAAACATCAATAATTTCACTACCATAAATGTGATAGAATTAGGTTTGCGAGAAGAAACGCTGACAGGGGAAGCTCAAGCACGACAATCAGCAGCTGAAGGCTTGCGTGAAAGCATTTACTCACGTTCAAGCAACAGGTACTTACTATTAACTATATCTCTTGCTAAACATATTGCTGGTTGAAATAGTTGTTTGGATAGCAGCAGATACAGTAGAAATGCAACGGCGAGAAAAGCAAAAGAACCAAAAAAAATCAGAAAGACATGAGCATTAATGGTGTGAAAGCCTTACAAATGCAGAGCAACGGCATCATACAAGCTAACGGCAAAATATAATTGTTGGGTGTCAAAGAGAAAATAATAAACAAAATTCATTGACAAAACTCACAAACGTAATATAGCTGTACCACAAGTGCCGATTGACAAAAGTTTGACAAATGACAAAAAATTTAACGTTTTAAATAGCACGGGTGACAAGTTAAAAACCCCTCAACAATTAAGTAAACACGCGAGAAAAACAAGAAATAGAAAAGTCGCCATGTGAAGAAATCTAAGAAAACTGATGAAAATATATGAAGATGAAGAAGTGTATAAAACAAGATTGGATCACTATGAAAATTAGCAAAATTCTGTTGTCGGCAGCCATAATCTTTCGCTCAACCGCCATTCAACTCTCTGCGAAACGTATGTACTCCTATACATACGTTTTAATAACTTTAACTTTGATTAATGTAGTATATTTGTATTTTATTTTCGAATTATAGTAAATTACATATCCTATGTTTCACACTAAATCTACACCATAAATTGAACCTTGATTTGTGATGTCCTTGAGTAACCAACCCCATACACACAGTCAAGCTCTATCCATATGCCAAGTTAAGAGGGTAAGATTGCCCTAACCAACAGTGGCGGATAGTAACAAAAAAAATCATTGTTGTCGATTAATCCGACATTGTTTCAACAGCACAAAGAATCTCCTAGTTTCAAATTACCGCAGTATACTAAAAGTGCTCGACCGGGGAAAACAACAGTTACCACAACAGTCAAAATTCACCGCCAATCTAACCAGGCGATAGACCCATATACTCATATCTTAGCTTATATTAGCTCAACGAAAAATTGGCGCACGCCCGGTGATGATAAACTTTTTCGTATCACACGTAAGCCGCATTCCGCGGCTAGTTCGGCAACACTCGCTAAGTGGCTTTGTACCACGATTCAATTGAGTGGCAACAGTAAGGAGTCTGCACACTCTGTACGGTCTCAGCCTCCTGGGCATATAAGCAAGGTGTTAGCTTAGCTAATATTATGCAAGCCGCGGACTGGACCACACAGTCTGTCTTTTTTTCTCATTGCCGCGGACTGGACCACACAGTCTGTCTTTTTTCTCATTACAGGATTCCCGATCCCTTCCAAACAATGCAGGAAGCGTTGTTTTGTACAGCCGCACAAGAATCCACTGCTGTTGAAGAAACAGATTTGTCTACTGAATTCTGACATTTCATTGTCTTTTTGTTCTAGCTGCGTTTGCTTGTATTCGTTTATTTGAATTCGTTTATTTGGTTACATTTATTAATCGTTAATTCAAACTACAATTGAATGTGTGAGCTTAAACATGCTTATTTCCTGGCGACTTGGCCTGGATAGTCCGATCCAATCAATGTATATTCAGAACCATAGTTTATTTTGACTCGACGCACACTTCTGTGAATTTATATTCACGTGTAGAAGTTGCTGAACAGATTACGTAGAAGAATTATTTATTTCTGTAAAGAATTGTTTTTCTTTAAGTAATCTGGAAGCAACTTCTACACACCCATCACCACCCCTCCGACCTACCAATCATTGTTTTCGTCGAGTCACCTGTTAATTAGGTTAACCAGGCAACATAATAAGTGATAAGTGAAATCTTGCAATGCTGCAATAATGTGTAATCCCGTACTGAAATCAACTATAGCTTTTAATTTGAAAGCATAGCTAGACTCAGAGTAACTTTAGCTCAAGAAGAACTTTCCGATTCAGTCAACATTTTTCAATACCTGTATATATTCAAATTTAAAGGCAGACTTAATATTTAAATTACTAAATTTGATAACACATACTATTATTATTCATTATTACGTCACCTGACTTTTTTGTAATAATAAAAATTGAAACTTACAGTATACGCAATAATTAGGCACCAATATTTGTGAAATAATTCTGCAGTACATGCCTGATTTACAAGAAATAAAAGACACAACTAAATAATTAGTTTTAGACCAAAAACTTCGAAAGCAATAGAAATTACGTGCCAATCTGCGATAACGAACGCGTGTAAGCGAAATCGAAATAGCACTTTTTGTGCTATAGCGCTTTTTTTATGCGCTATAAGCGCTATGGAATTTGCTATATGCGCTATTTGCGCTATAGCGATTTTGGGGGTGCTATATGCGCTATTTGCGCTATATGCGCTATCGAAGGTGCTATATGCGCTATAGCGCTTTTTGGAAGTGCTATATGCGCTATTTGCGCTATATGCGCTATCGAAGGTGCTATATGCGCTATTCGCGCTATAGCGCTTTTTGGGGGTGCTATATGCGCTATTTGCGCTATATGCACTATCGAAGGTGCTATATGCGCTATTGGCGCTATAGCGCTTTTTGGGGGTGCTATATGCGCTATCGAAGGTTCTATATGCGCTATTTGCGCTATAGCGCTTTTTGGGAGTGCTATATGCGCTATTTGCGCTATAAGCGCTATCGAAGGTGCTATATGCGCTATTTTTTTTGGATATGGATGAAACTTCTACAGAAAAATGGCCAGGGGGTATTTGAACCACCCATTGCTAGATTGCTAGCTTAACGCTCTACCAACTGAGCTACGCTGGCCTATTGGTGTTTGTGTTAATTTCCCTTTAAATAGTGATGCTGATCTTGGATAGCGCTTATAGCACCTGAGAATGCTATTTGCGCTATTTAGGCGCTATTTTGTGCTATTGGCTAATTTATTGAAAATTTTTGTCCTTTTTAGTGAGTATACGGTCCCTCAATAAATTAGATTAATTTTAAAATTATTTTTCAAATTTTGTTACTGTTCTAGTCGACGATATAAAAAAATAGCGCATATAGCAAAACGATAGCGCATCAAAGTGCTATAAGTGCTATTTTTTTCGTAGGCTTAAAAAATAGCGCTTATTGCACCAGATGGTGCTATTTGCGCTATTTAGGCGCTTGGACGCTGCTTGGACTTGATTATTATTATCTTATTATGATTATTAACTCATTATTGCTTCGCCTACTGAATCTTTTTACCATTCTAGGGGTTCATTTTGCGTAACCAATAGGACGAAGAATGGAAAGTCATGTTGGGTAATTGCCTACAATTTTGACTAATAGGAGCGAGGAATGGAAAGCCCTACAAAGTACAAACCCAACAACCGGGGGGGAGGGGGGTGGGCGCTTACTCAATAAATTAGCCAATAGCACAAAATAACGCCTAATTAGCGCAAATAGCACCCTCAGGTGCTATAAGCGCTATTTTTAAGCCTATGAAAACAAGTAGGCCCCTAAAAGGGGCAAATTCCGTTACAGCGGCGCGAAATTTAATATTACAATACAGACAGATTACATAGTAAATCATCACTTGCCTAGCAAATGTTGGAAAAGTAAATCTTTGGTCACCTTCCAGAAAAGTCATCTTTGTCATAGTCTAATGAGCTTGACTCTGCAGCTTCTACCGTGCCCCGCTGTTGGTTGGGCTCTGTCCCTCTGGGTTTTGCGTCTGTTACTTAGAGCATTGGGTTGTCCATTGTTGACAGTTACTAACGTCAACGGACCCGCTGTTGCTTATAGCTCTGGACTAGTGTGCGCTGCTGTCTTAGCCCTACTTTGGTTTGGTCCGCTGTTGCTTGGTGTCATTGGTTTGTCCTCTGTTGTCTCAGCCCTAGTTTGGTCCGCTGTTGCTTAGAGTCTTAGACCTTGGTTTCTCCGCTGTTACGTTGTCGCGTAAAAAAGACTTGGATTGTTCGCTGTTGTGTCAGCTCTACTTTGGTCCGCTGTTGCTTAGAGTCTTCGTTTATCCGCTGTTGCCTCAGCTCTAGTTTGGTCCGCTGTTGTTTAGAGTCTTGGTTTGTAAGCTGTTGTCTCAGCCCTAGTTTTTTCCGCTGTTGCTTAGAGTCTGGGACCTTGGTTTGTCCGCTGTTGTCTCTGCCCTAGTTGGGTCCGCTGTTGCTAAAGTCTTGGACCATGGTTTGTCCGCTGTTGTGTCAGGTCTAGTTTGGTCCGCTGTTGCTTAGAGTCTTGGTTTGTAAGCTGTTGTCTCAGCCCTAGTTTTGTCCGCTGCTGCTTGGAGTCTTGGACCTTGGTTTATCCGCTGTTGTCTCTGCCGTAGTTGGGTCCGCTGTCGCTTAGAGTTTTGGACCTTGGCTTGTCCACTGTTGTCTCAGCCCTAGGTTTTTTTGTCCACTGTTGCTTACAGTCTTGGACCTTGGTTTGTCCGCTGTTGTCTCAGCCCTAGTTGGGTCCGCTGTTGCTTAGAGTCTTCGTCTGTCCGCTGTTGTCTCAGCTCTAGTTTAGACCTTGGTTTGTCCGCTGTTGTCTCAGCCCTAGTTGGGTCCGCTGTTGCTTAGAGTCTTCGTCTGTCCACTGTTGTCTCAGCTCTAGTTTGGTAAGCTGTCGCTTAAAGTCTTGGATTGTTTGCTGTTGCCTCAGCCTCAGGTCTAGTTTGGTCCGCTGTCGCTTAGAGTCTTGGTTCTTGGTTAGACCTTGGTTTGCCCGCTCAGGTCCAATTTTGTTCGCTGTTGCTTAGAGTCTTGGTTTGTCCGCTGTTGTCTCAGCCCTAGTTTTGTCCGCTGTTTTCTGGTATCTCCGGTTCTGGTTTTGCCCGCTGTTATCTGGGCTCCCCAGCTCTGGCTTTGCAGTTTTGGATGCTGTTGGTGTGTTGGTTTGCCCGCTGTTGTCTGGTCTGTAGCGTTACCCGCTGTTCTCTGGTTTCCCCGGCTCTAGCGTTACCCGCTGTTCTCTGGTTTCTACGGCTCTGGCTCTGCCCGCTGTTCACTGGTCTCCCCGGCTCTGACTTTGCACGCTGTTTGTTAGCCTACTGTGTTGGTTTGTCCATTGTTGTCGCTGGGCTCTGGCGTTAACCGCTGTTCTTGGGTCTCTTCGGCTTTTTGCCCACTGTACAGGTGCCAAAGCTAGGCAGTCTGTTGGCCAAACCAGGGTAGGTTTACTTATACTTGCATGTCCGTTCAGCCGGCAAAATTTGCTAAATAATCACGCCACACGCCGAACTTGTTATATTTCAGATCAGAACTAACTCCACTCAGTTATTGGCAAAAAATTGCTTTCGATCCCAAGCTACGATACAGTGACTGTACTGCTCCAAAGCAGTTTAACCAAGACTATTGAAAAGTACGTATGGGTGCGGTCCCATTTCTGGTAAATACTAAATAAATATACACTGTACAGTCTACACTCCACCTTTAGTTTGTTCAACAAACTAACATAAGTACGAATGTGTAAACCATTTACGTACATATCATGTATGTAGGTCAGTATTGCAAGTTTTCCACTTTGTAGGTCTGACTCTACAAAACCAAAATCAATCTTTTTCCCTGAAAAGGGCAGTTGGGGTAAGCGAAGAGGTTTCTGCTGCTGCTGAATTTTGTTCGTTGTTCGTCCTCCGCCTGCAGCTGTTTATCTTCTTCGCCGCCGGCCTCCGCTGCCTGCTGCTTGCACTGCCGGCAATGAACTGATTGACTGACGACTGATTGACCCTGACAGTGAAACTAATTTGCATAATTTCCGACAAACGCTCCACCCATTTCAAACGGATTGGCTGACTCTTCGTGTACGTAGACGACAGGACATGCTCATTGGCTGATCATTTGAAACTAATTTGTATATATATCCAATTGGCCGGCCAATTTGACGGCTGTCTGTCAAAGTCCAGACAGCCAAGGGGGGCTTGGACGTAAAAATTAAATTCGGCCAGAAAAAAGACGTGTACGTAGTAGGGCAAAAAAGTTAAACTTTAACTTTAACGTAAACTAAAAAAGTTAGGGGTGAAACTCTAACTTTAACTTTAACTTAAACAAGCCCAATCTGCGGCAAAACCTTCAGTATCAAGCAAAAAGTTTTAAGTAATCTGACCAGAGGTCAGCTAAAGCCTGTTGTGCAGCAATATTTACCTTTCCAACGGTGCATTGCACCAAATCAAATTAATTGACTAAAAAACGATTTAGCTCAGGCTTAAATTCCTTAAATCGGTTAAAGTCCGCATGCACCAATGGCGCAGTTAGCGCTTAAGAGTTAATTAAATCAGGGTTGTCGCGACAGCCCCCAACCCTAGACTAGAAGATTATTAAATTAAATCTTACATTATAAAAAATTGAGGTGTAGCTCCGATTCAGCTGACATTCTATTCAATCTATTCAACTGGAGAAGATCTCCAACTCAAACATTGTTGGACATAGGTGGATTGTTATCCACCTATATTTAAGAAAAGATTGATAGGCAGACAGAGCATTTGAAACACGGACTTCATTAGTTATGATTTATATAGGGTGGCTTGTCAGCTGATTTACGTACTAGTTGCATAATACTCCCACAATATTTACATTATGCCAGCCAAAGTTTGTCATCACGCAGTTTGGTTTCACATCCAATCATAGTAGGCACATACGAAAAATGTATATACTATAGGTATACTGGCCTATGTAGTATGTTCATATGTAAAGGAAATGTATTAAGTAATTGATTACCTATATACTCAAGGCAGTGACACTTGTTGTATTTGCATGCACAAACGGCGTGCACAAATATTTTGGTGAGATCAACCTTTTGTCAGTAAATATTTCCAGATAATAGTCACAAGTCACAGCAATGTGACGCACGCGCGATAGATGAACGCACTGCAAAAGCTATCGCTGATTTCTATGTATCTTTTGTGCTAGGCAATGCTGTGACGCACGCACAGTTAATTCAAACTGTATAGTAAACAAACACACACGCTTAGCCACACTCCATACTATCCGCCAAAATCAAAATTAAAGACCTGTTGTGCTGTGACACAACAGGAATAAAAATACCCTTGCTTTAACTTTAAATAAAAGTTATTTTAAAAAAGTTATATAAAAGTCAGTGATTTTGGACTTACTTTAACTTTAACTTAAATTACCCCCTGAGCCTTACTTTAACTTTAACTTAAATGAAATTGACTTAACTTTTTTGCCCTACCCCCTTATCCAACATGGATTTAGCGGATTTGATTTAGCGGATTAAGCGCTGCTAAATCTGTTATCCAAAATTCCAGGATTTAGCCGATTTAGCGGATTCAGCGCGCGTCTAAATCCGATAAATCCAGTAAATCCAAACAATTTTGGATAAGCGCTTTAACTGAATCTGCTGAATCTGCTAAATCCTAAATCTGCTAAATCCGCTAAATCCATGAATTTTGGATAACACTTTCAGACAGTTGTACTGCACAACTTGACTCTGCGCATTTGGCTCACTGACTATTTTCGCCTGTAACTTTAGTTACGCGTAACCGTTTTGAACGTTCAATACAGTATACACCAATCGAAAGCTCTGAAATTGCACTTTTTATTTATGTAATTTTTATGAATTTTTGGAATAGTTTCAAATAATCTTTAAGATTGTTTCACTGCCAATTTTATTTTGCCCATTGGAGTCCCTTGTCATTTCGCTTGTCGCTAGTAACTTCGGTTATGCGCAACGGTTTTGATCGTTCAGTACACCAATTGCAAGCTCAAAACTTGGCGTTCTTATGTATGGTAGGTGCTTTATAGGTTTTTGCCTCAGTTTTAAAAAACAGCAGGTTTGTAAGACAACTTTGAAAACAGCATTTGGAATTTTTTAGTTTTTAAGATGGAGCTCCAGGCCATGAATTATTCCATCACGAAATCTTAACGCTAACTGAATATTTACACAGTACACATCTAACACCAAGAGGACATATCTATGGAAAGGTATGACGCTCACCTTAGTATGCCTAGGGCCTTGCGTCCAATGCGGAGCGCAAAATAGCCTTTTTTGTACGGTTTGGGGGGGGGTACCGCCCCCCTCGTTTCAAAACATAGTGCTCAACTGAGAAGGAGGGTATCGCCCCACATTTCCAGATACTGAGAAAGGCCTTTCGCCCTCCCCTTCCCTTAGTTCAGTACCACGTCTTCAACCGAGGGGGGGGGTCCGGCCCCTCAGTGCAGCACATCAGCGAAAGGCCTTGTCAGTGTATTGAACTGAAACGGGGGTTATGCCCCACACCTCAGTTGAGTGCGCGGTCTTGAACTGGGGAGTACCCCCCCCCCCCTCAAAACCGAACATAACTGGGCTGTTTTGCTCTCCTGGACGCAAGACCCAAGAAATAATATTAAGCTTCCTAAAGTAAAATATCAACTTCAAAACGATAGTTCAGTTCTTGTGCCTGAAGTGAAGAAGCTCAGACAGAAGTGCTCGTCGGAATCGGTTAACTTGTTTGAGTTTTTTACGTTCCACCAAGAGTACATAATAGGAAGAGTACGACACTCTCCTTATTATACCTTGGCTTGAAGTGCTCATGCGCGGAGTGTGTTTTACACTTCCACCTCCATGAAATCGTGTCCGTCACTTACAATTTACCATCTGTTAATATACTTACTTTGCAATTTCTGCCGTTACAGCAAAAAAATCAACAAAAATGTCGGAAAAAATCAAAAATTATTAAACTAAAACAAATTATCTGACTGTGATCCACTATATTCGAAACATTCAGTCAATGTACAAAAAAATTAAGCAAAAGAAAAATGTAAGTTGATCAAACAGCCGTTCCTAATCTGTAAATCAGATTACTGACTTGTGCCGTGTCGACACATTTTAGGTGAGCGGACGTGAAAAAGTTTATCCGTTGGACTAGCACATTGCACTCGTGGATGACTTCATAGAGATTTATAAACTCTAACGGTGTCACAACTTTGAAAGAATTTAAAGACATAGATTGTTAACGCCAAAACTGAGGAAATGCTCAGAAATTACAATAGTAATACCAACACAATAAAAACTTCATCTCACTTTAGTCAGTAGTAGGCTTGTCATTTCGGTATTGGCTGGTCTCGGATCGCGTGCAATGTCCACCCCATTTTGATTGGCGGAAATGCCAACTATGTACTGAGCAAGGTATCACACCTTTCAGATAATATTCGCTATATATAATGAAGATATATGATTTGTATGTGACGTGCACTTACATTCCAGTCATTTTGTCTCAAAAAAGTTGGAAAATTACTTCAATGATAGCATTATAAAATAGTTTAGGCCGTATTTTTAAACGGCAATGAAGTGCAACTTTTGAAAATTTACATCATTGAAAAGCCTAATTTATGAGCTTTCGAATGATGTATTGCAAATCCAAAACGGTTAAGGCAGTCTAAAGTTATAAACAAAAACGCGAGGGCAACCCAGGTGCTAAATCCGGTAAATCCCCGTAAATTTACGAGGATTTAACTCGGCTATGAAATGCGTGTAATGTTAAATCCACGGATTTAGCGGATTCAAAAAAATTAATTTTGGATAAGGATTTAGGATTTAATTCAAATCCGCCAGCATGCTAACTCCGAAGGGAATTTTGGATAAGGATCGGATTTAGCGCACGCTAAGTCTGATAAATCGGCTAAATCCAGCAGGCAAGTTAAATCCTAAACGCTTATCCAAAATGCAGGATTTAGCAAAATCCGGATCCGCTAAATCCATTTTGGATAAGGCCCCTAGTACGTAGTAAACATATAAAAATTTAAATTTAATTTTGGGCCATAGGTACGTACTTTGTTATAAATATGGCATTTGTTTTAGATTTTAGGTTAATTTCGCAGTTTTAGGCCCCCATTGGCAGAAAAAAAAGAGTGCCATATATTAGGCCTGTGGTAGGTAAGCATAGGCTCTGTGGTGGCTCGTAGCACCAACCATGTACTCTTGGTGCTACGAACCTTTTCCAAATATTCCGCCTTTAGGCGGAATAAAAATAGCGCTTATAGCACTTTGATGCGCTATCGTTTTGCTATATGCGCTATTTTTGTTCCTTCTAGAGAAGGAACTATTGTTTTGAAACTAACTGTTCGCAGCGTTAAACACTGCTGAGCAGGCTGCATAGTAGGGCAAAAAAGTTAAACTTTAACTTTAACTAAAATTAAAAAAGTTAGGGGTCTTACTTTAACTTTAACTTTAACTTCAAAAAAGTTAAAGGTCTTACTTTAACTTTAACTTAATTTAAATTCAAGCACCCATACTTTAATTTTAACTTAAATTCCGCCAATTTCTTAACTTTAACTTAAATTATAACTTTTATTCAAAATTTTGAATCTATACTTTTTTATAACTTTTTTATTTACGGTAAGATAATTTAAGAAATATTTTAATTGATGTTTTAATTAAAAAAATTATTGTCAAATTTAATTTTTTTCTTCCGACGCTGTAAACAACCGTAATTTTTGGTCGTGGTACCTATTCTTACTGGAGGCCGCTCAGCTTAACGCATTCACAACATATCGTAAGTGGCTCATATGATTGTATTGTTGAAGTAGTGTAGTGGTAAACCTTCTAGAGAATAAACTCTGCAACTGCATAGTGTAAAAGTAGCAGCCACAGCGAATATAATTAACACGCGAAGTTGACTATTGAGTTGTCAAAAATTTGTGATTATAAGAACTTTTGTTTGGTATTTTTTTAAACTCAATACACATGCTAATCACTTGATCGTCTAGTCTGATGTCTGTTTTGTACTTTCCTTCTACATAGTTATAAGTAAGCATCGCTACCCATCGAATTAGCGTTGTCGAGTGGTCAAAAGCGCTAGTCCACAAGTTGTTGATACTTCGAAGGTTCGACCCACATACATAATGTGCTCAGTTTTTTGCTAAAAATTTACGCAACTTTTGTCAGCAAAAACTGTTGTGATCTTAGATTTTCTTGTCAAAATATGCGATTGCGTGATTGAATTGATACCAAACTTGCCTATAACTGTAAGGCTTGATGTCACCACTTGATCTTATGTTGGGCAAAGGCGTACCCAGGGGGGAAGGTTCTAACTCTCCCCCCCCCCCGAAATTTTTTCCCAGTGATTTTTTACACTAGGGTCCCCCCTCTAATTTTTATGGTCCGTTAAAAAAATTTTTTGATACATTTCCAACTGACCAACTTCGGCCTAAAAATAAAAAATTTCTCCCAATTTTTTCTGGGGGCTGCCCCCCCCCCAGATACCTGCGACTATGTAACTTATTACTCCTTGCTAGCTTTCATCAAAGGCTGTCCATGTATTCACAAGTACATTATGCTGCATTTAAATGTCTATATACACGAGTATATTATGCTACATTTACTTGAGTAATACACTGTCTGAATGTCTGATGTGACGTTACCATCTTTTGTTTTAATTTTCTGTCGGAAAAAAATTCTGATACGTCTCATGTCTCCAGCAGTCCAGCTGACCAAATTCGGTCTAAAAAATGGAAAAATCGCCTAATTTTTTTCTGAGAGCCAGCAGGGGGCTGCGCCCCCAGACCCTTGCAACTTTGTGTTTAACGCATCTGTCGTTTGTCTGGCGTTTTATAAGTTTTAAAATTGCTTGAAAGTGCATTTTAACTCATTACGAAAAATCAAATTCATTCCCCCTAGAAATATTTTCTGGGTTTGCCACTGATGTTGGAAGTGTATGATGATCCAAGATGGTTCTTTCTAGACATAAACAAACAGCTGATTTGTAGTCAGCTGCTTCACATTACCCCTGTCAAAAGTAGATAATAGGAAGAGTGTGATACACGTTTGTGGCCTAGAAGCGTTTACATGCTGCGACCATTATCTCCCCTACAAGCACAATTTTCGTGCAAACTTTTTGAGTGAATTTATGCTTTTGCCACATACGAACTTTTACAAAGTTTAGTACTGCCGCCAACAAATTCCTGAACACATACAATTATTCCCCAACAGTTACCCCAACCGTATACCCTTAAATGTGGAGGAGACCCCACGTTTCGGCAGGGGCGGACCGTGAGTCGTGACCTCCAAAAAGGGGGGGATACGGCATAAACTTATTCTACCTTATTTGACTTTTTTACTAGATTTACAAATTGCGTTATGACTGGTGCTCGGACGTCGGCTATGCTGTTTTCGAAGAATTACGTCTTGAAAACAGTGGCTTACCCAGAAAAAAAATTGGGGTGATGAGTGACTTCTCGAATTTTCGTAATGAGTTAAACTGTACTTTTTAGCAATTTTAATACTTTCGCGTTTGATTAGAGTTAACAAACAAAAGATCAGTAACCTACAAAGCTGCAGGGGTCTGGGAGCGGCAGCCTCCAGAAAAAATTGAGGGAAGTTTTGATTTTCTGGCTAAATTTGGTCAATTGGAGACGTATCGAATCTTTTTTCCGGCCAGACTATGAAAACAAAAGGGGTGACTCAATTTCAGTCAGAAAAAAATTCGGGGGAATTATCCCGATTCCCACTCCCCCATGCCGTGAGTACGCCCTTTGTTTGCTTTGCCCATAACGATAACTGCTTTACTTAACCCTTTCATGCCGGGACTTTCCCTGACTAGGCAGCCGGACTCTGACACGCTCTAGTTTTTTGGCCATTGCTCGAGTACGTACATCGTAGGAAAATCGCGAAACCACCATTCGATAGAGAAATGAATGGTGAACAAAACATGATTCGCGATTAGGGGTCTAAGACGCACCGTTTTTTAGTTATAAGCGCTCAAATTTGAGAATTTGTAAAAATTTGCACCATCGCGAGCAGCCTCCGGAGAAAAGATTTTAATTTTGAGGCCGAATTTCATCACTCTCCGGCTATTTTTGGTAAGCGGCTCCGAAACATTTTCCTTTGCTCCGGGCAAAAGAGAGGATATATCCCATCCCCCATATCCCCTTCCCACCACCGTTCGCCCTTGAAATCCGGGTTTTATTTTTGTCACCATGAACCCAATTGACACCCACGGAATACAGTAACCACTGGGGTCATTTTTTTAAAAACAATTTATTAGAAATTTTCATCCAGCTTGGAAACTTTTTAAGCCTGTTTTCCGGTCAAGTCTGGAAACTTCCGGAAAACTACCTCTAGTAGCTTGCGGAAGTTTCCAAAAAGTTTTATGGCATTCCCAACTCTCGGCTCACCCATTAATGTGTATTCACTAAAGTTACACAGTGTGGTTATGTATAAAGCTGAAAAATATATTTATCTGTCTAAAACAACTCTCTATAACTTTAACTAAAAAAGATTTGGATCTTAATCTAACTTTATTTAAAAAAGTTAGGGGTATTACTTTAACTTTAACTTTTAAAAAAGTTAGTGGTCATACTTTAACTTTAACTTTAACGAAAACGGAGATCAAACTTTAACTTTAACTTTGAAAAAAGTTAGTGGTCTAACTTTAACTTTAACTTTAACCAAGAGTACATAATAGCGTCTCACTCTATATAGAAGAAGAGTGAGACACTCTCCAGCCTGCCTGTGTTCTAGCACAGGCAGATGCGCTGGTCGTTTTCAGGCTACATGTTGACATTCTATGTAACATGTGACTGGCCAATCAGCGCGTAGATTCCCTGCGTAACACACTTTAGTATATAATCGCTGATGCGTTGATAAGCATTAAGATAGGGATAAAAGGTTAATAACTCATTATTTATTCATATTCTGCTTTCAAAAACATTAAAAAAGGTTTGCAAATACCTTTGAGGATATTTTGACAAACTTTCAGCGAAATTGTTTGAGAAACTTTTGAGATATAAACTTTTCTGAATTTCTTCAAAGTTTCTCAATCAATTTCGCTGAAAGTTTGCCAAAATATCCCCAAAGGTATTTGCAAACCTTTTTTAATGTTTTTACAAGCAGACTATGAATAAATAATGAGTTATGAACCTGTATCCCTATCCTGTTTTATGATTGGAGCACGTGCACAGGCGTCTGCCAATAAGAGAATAGAAGCTCGCTTCTGATTGGCCAGTCACATGTTGCATAGAATGTCAACATGTAGACTGAAAACGACCAGCGCATCTGCCTGTGCTAGAACACAGGCAGGCTGGAGAGTGTCTCACTCTTCTTCTATATAGAGTGAGACGCTATTATGTACTCTTGCTTTAACTAAAACTAGGCCTTTTGCCTAACTTTAACTTTAACTTTAACTGAAATGAAAATGGGTTGACTTTTTTGCCCTACTGCATAGCCTGTATGTTTTGTGTGTGTTTTCAGCCTGTGAGTTGCCGGCTGATTTTTGTCTGCGTATATCCATGAAAATCAATAATCGATGTAGAGTGTTGTGGTGTAACTTTTTCAGCCTCGGCACCGTAATGTTTCACCAGCACTATATAAGAGACCCTGGATAACACTGTTTATCGCTTCTTGGAGCTGATGTGCTCAGCTCAGATCAAAGCGTAATTGGGGCCAAATGGCTCGCTGCAGCGGGATGCTTAACATCCTGCAGCACTTTTTTGTAAATGTACGTACATACGTAGTTAGGATAGTTTAAGAAGGTAGGTGGTAATTTTGGGTACGTAGTGCAATTTAAAATAAGCTAGGCAATAGGGCAAGTAAGTATATACCTAAGTTACGCAGTGTAACGTACAGTAGGGGAATAGATAGTTCAATAAAACTTGAAAGGTAGACACCGGGGAAGGAACATTGCCCCTTTTGGGGCCTACTTGTTTAATATCCTCTATCAAAACACAAACTAAAAGTTTAAAAGAATTTTAAACTTCTTAATTTTAATTGAGACATCTTATACGTACTAAAAAGTAGGGCAAAAAAGTTAAACTTTAACTTTAACTTAAACTAAAAAAGTTAGGGGTGAAACTCTAACTTTAACTTAAATAAAAATACCCTTACTTTAACTTTAAATAAAAGTTATTTTAAAAAAGTTATATAAAAGTCAGTGATTTTAGACTTAGGGTCTAAGAGCGACAACCCTCTAAAAACAAAATTGGAAATTTTTTCACTTTTTAGGCCAAACTTGGTCAAATGAAGACGTATCACAAATTTTTTGAGCCGGGAAATTAAATGCAAAGCACGACAGAAGTAGAACGTTACATCAGATAGTGCACTAGGTAGGTAAGTGTACTCGTGTACACATGCAGAGGCTTTGATGAAAGTTGATAACAAAAATGAGTAAGCACTAGGGGTCTGGGGGCGGCAGCCCCCAGAGAAAAATTGGAGATTTTTTCAATTTTTAGGCCAAATTTGGTCAAGTCAGCGTCAATTTTGCTCAAAGCTTCGTCATTTTTATTTTCTGAACGTCATTTTTAAGTTTCATTTCTGCAAATGACGCCATTTTTGACCAGAAAAAAAACCTGACAACTACTGACCTTTTCAAATTTAGTGATCTTTGCGGGGTCTAGCTTATCCAAATGTCCCTTCACGCCGGCGTAGATGACTGCCACTTGTTCCTCAATGCCCATCGGAACTGAAAACAGCACGTCAACCTTATAAACACATACATACTTCAGTAAATAAGTACTTTATTACATAACTATCAACTATCGACAAAGGATAATACAAGGTCAGATACTATCTAGCACAAGGCATGTCCTCAGCGTACAAAATGCACTCAGAGGAGAATCAGGGTTCCATCATTCCTTGTTAATTTCAAAAAGCAAAACTTGATACAAACTTTACTATACTATAAAGTTAATGCTCATACCGTATTGTCCCTGTTTCAGGAGCTCAGTGAGCCGCACGCCACGGTTCAGCAGTTGTTGTGTGGCGGCGTCCAAATCGGAGCCGAACTGGGCAAAGGCAGCCACCTCACGGTACTGGGCCAACTCCAGCTTCATACTACCGGCCACCTGCACAAATAAATTGTCACTATCACAACTCTACTAGAAAAAAACAATTAATATGTTTAGTGTTATAAATACTTTGGTATCATATCATAATAATAATAATAATATCATAATGTTTAAAGGGGCGCCCTGTTTAGCCGCAGAAAAAACACCAGTTACACACAATTATTAACCTTCCTTACAATAATGAATATTCAAACAATAACAATATTAACATGCTGACAAATGTGTGACAGGCAATTATCTATAGGATATACTCTTAAGCCTGATTCATACTCGTCCTTAAGGATTGTCCCTAAAAAATGTCCCTGTCCCTATGCGGGTTTGATTCATACTTTTCTGGTGTCCTTTTCCCTGTCCCTAAGCTGCTTTTGATTCATACTTGTTCCAATGCAGCTTAGGGACTGTCCTTAAGGGGGGGGGGCTACCTGAAAAAGTGAAAATTTCAGGTTCTCCGATTCGCTTCAAATTTGCACACAATGTAACCCCAGGGAAGGCGCATCGCAGATGTAACAAACTGGAACCAATGCTTTTGCCAATTTTTCACTAGAGGCTCCCAAAAAGCTCCCAGCAAAGCTGCTATGCTTGACCTGTTCAACCTCGTCTGGGCAAAAGGTGAAACCCCCTCAGAATGGAAAAAAGCCAAGATAATACCTATTCCCAAACGTGGGAAACAACTGGACAGAGTGGACTCATATCGTCCAATCAGTTTAACCAGTTGCCTGTCCAAGCTTTTTGAGCGACTAGTCAAAAACAGGCTATCCCACTGGCTGGAGACCGAGGGGAAGCTGGATATCCACCAGGCTGGATTTAGACCCCTCAGATCAACAGAAGATCAAATTTTACGACTGATCCAGTCAGTCACGGACGGTTTCACCTCTAAGCGCCCAGCAAAACGCACACTGCTAGTTCTTATAGACTTTAAGCGTGCGTTTGACACTGTGTGGAAGCCAGGCCTTATACGGAAAATGCTTGACTTGGGTGTCCCACGCTGCTACGTCAAGTGGATTAAGGACTTCCTCAACGATCGCAAGGCAGCAGTGGACATAAGAGGTAGCCGTAGCCCCTTTCGCAGATTCCACCACGGAGTACCGCAAGGTAGCTGTTTGTCGCCAACCCTATTCCTACTGTTCATCAACGACATCTTGAACGAATTGCCTGATGGGGTTCAGGCATCTCTGTTTGCCGACGATTTGGCCCTTTGGGTGCAGGACGCAAATATCGAAGCGGCTGAAGTGACCATGCAGATGGCCTTGGACCAAATCTCGGTTTGGTCAAAAAAGTGGAAACTGCAAGTCAATGCTTCGAAATGCGAGGCCTGTATTTTCAGTACGTGGAACAAAGAAGCCAACAGTCAGCCAAGCCTCTCAGTCTGCGACGAACCGATACCAGCTACCAAAAACCCTGTGTTTTTAGGGGTTACCTTTGATCGACTGTTAAACTTCGGCCCACACATAAGCAAACTGAAAGCTAAAGCGTGGCCAAGACTCAGAGTAATGACAGCAGTGGCTAACAAGACCTGGGGCTGCGATAAGGAAAGCCTGCGCCTGCTATACCTAACCTTCGTGAGATCAGCCATCGAGTACTGCGGAGGTGCATGGATGCCTTGCGCGGCAGCCTCCCACCTAGAAACACTCGAAAAAATCCAAAACCAAGCTGCCCGCACTATCACTGGCTGTCTCAAAGCTACCCCGGTCGAAATCTTACAACTGGAAGCAAACCTAATACCCTTGTCGATCAGAGCGCAACAGCTAGCTGCTACCTCTTATGAAAGATCTCTCAGACTACCTATTAACAACCCAAGGCGGACAGTCTGCCTTGCTGCAAACCCAGGCCAGCGCCACCTGAAATCTCAACGGTCATGGCGGCAAGAAGCGTACCGAATCTCAGAAGCCTGCTCACTGACAAACTTCGAACGTGAGGCCTTATACCCGTATGCCCAGATAATGCCAGCTCACAGAAAAGCCAAAATAGCCATACATACAGATCTGGTATGGCCATGCAAACGAACAGATCCACCGGAAGCCCGCAAGGCGGCAGCGGTGGCCACCCTCGAGCGCTTACCACCAGCCGATATCCATATATGGACAGATGGATCAGCGATGGAAGCTACCACTCTGGGTGGTAGCGGAATATACATAAGCTTCCCGGACGGACGACAGCCAGTCAGCCTGAGCTACCCTGCCGGCCAGTACTGCTCAAGCTTCCGCGCAGAACTGACCGCTATTGCCAAGGCACTAAACTGGATCAGCGAAAATCAAGCCGACCTTGTGGGCCTAAAGTCAATCACTATTAAAATTAGAACATAAATAGTTTGATGCAAAAAAATCTCATATTTAATTACAGTTGAAGCTGTTAATTATTTCTGGAAAGAAAAGAGAAAGTTGGATAAATTTATTTTTTTTTTCTTTTAGGTTCTAAATATTGTTTAACCGGTCATTACACAATTTATTTTTTAACTAGTTTAATTAAGAGAATTAAGAGAAAAGCTTGATGACTTTGCTCACTAGTGGTCGGTTGTAAAGGCGAAGCGGATGCTGTGTGAATGTACAGTTTCGCTGCCATGCCCGCAGCCGTAGGGTTGACTACGTGCTTGTATTAGTATGATCATATGGATACCGCTTAAACCACTGTTATGTGAAGTATCCGTGGCTGTGTTTAGCCTTATCGCTGGAAAATCTCTATGCACTGTACTTTAATGCACTGTAGTCACTGCGTTCTTTTTGATTGCATGTATTATAAATTTTTCGTTATACGAAATCTTGAATTTTATAAAATTGTTTATTCAGAAAAATTAAACTGAACACTCACTTTTTAAGGTCAAACCGGTTCAACATAACTTCGAGAAAGCAAGCGCCATTTCACAAACAACTTTTAGTTGCAATGAAGCACGGAAAGCTGTAACTACGGTGGGAAAGTACAAGTGTGACGACACGTAAAATTTGCGAAATTGGCGAAAGGTTGCGAGTGTGGAGACAAAAATGGTGGATGTTCTGAATATGATAAGTTTAAATTTAAGTTGATTCAAATTTTACCCGATTGTGTTAAAATACTCAAACTAGCTGATATAGATTAACACTTAAGTATAAGCTGACATTTTTGTTGCAGTGTTCTAATGAACTGTAACTGATTACAGTGAAGTATTAAGGTCTTCATACGATAAAAATTAGCAGGGTGACGCTAAAATAAACGAATAAATATTTGATTCATAGGTAATCCTGCTCTGTTTAGTGTTTTTTATGTGCTCCCGAGACTGTTTAATGTAAAAGGTGTCTAGTTCAAGACCTACCTGTACTATAGTTTTTTAAAAACACAAAATATGGAGTCTGTCTGAAGGTCGGTTACAATAAGAAAAGTAAATATTCGTAAGATCAAAAAACCAAGGCTTACTTAGCAGTGAATCAATTAGTCAATTTGGGTCTACTTAATTAATTACAATGTGTGTGTGCAAGTGCGTTTTGTGCCTGCAATAGGACTCAGTTAGGTACATTACAACTGGGGGTTATTGGGGCTCATTAGGTCTGCTAGTCATTCAAAAACAACAACAACAACAAGAGCAACAAGAACAACAAGAACACAAGAGCAAGAAGAACTACAAGAACAGCAGGAACAACCAGAACAAAAATAAGAGCAACAAGAACAACAATAACAAAAACAATAACAAGAACAACAAGGACAACAACAAGAACAAGAAGAACGACAAGATTAACAAGAGCAACAAGAATAACAAGAGCAACCAGAACAACAGGATCAACAAGAACAAAAGTAAGAGCAACAAGAACAACAAGAACAAAAATAATAACAAGAACAGCAAGGACAACAAAAATAATAACAAGAACAGCAAGGACAACAACAAGAACAACAAGAGCAAGAACAACAAGAGCAACCAGAACAACATGATCAACAAGAACAGCCAGAACAAAAAGACAACAACAAGACAACAAGGACAACAAGACCAACAAGATTAACAACAGGAGCTACAAGAGCAACAAGAACAAGAACACCAACAAGAGCAACAGAAACATCAAGAACTACAAGAGCAACAAGAACAACAAAAGAAACACGATCAACAAGAACAACAATGAAAACAAGAACCACAGGAACAAGAGCAACAAGAGGAACAAGAACAACAACAAGAAGAAGAACAATAAGATTAACAAGAGCAACAAGAACAACAAGAGCAACCAGAACAACAGGATCAACAAGAACAAAAGTAAGAGCAACAAGAACAACAAAAACAAAAACAATGACAAGAACAACAAGGAAAACAACAAGAACAACAAGAGCAAGAACAACAAGAGCAACCAGAACAACAGGATCAACAAGAACAGCCAGAACAAAAACAACAACAAGGACAACAAGACCAACAAGATTAACAACAGGAGCAACAAGAGCAACAGGAACAAGAACACCAACAAGATCAACTAAAACAACAAGAACTACAAGAGCAACAAGAACAACAAGAGAAACACGATCAACAAGAATAACAAGGAAAACAAGAACCATAGGACCAAGAGCAACAAGAGGAACAAGAACAACAACAACAAGAACGACAACAAGAGCAACGAAAACAACAAGAGCAACCATAACAACAAGCACAACAAGGCCAACAAGAACAAAACAATTAGAACAACAAGAACAACAAAAACAACAAGAGCAGCAAGAACAACAAGGGCAAAAAGAACAATAAAAACAACAGGAACAAGAAGAACAAGAAGAACCAGAAGAAGAACAAGAACAACAACAATTAGAACAACAAGAATAACAAAAACAACAAGAGCAACAAGAACAACAAGGACAACTAGCACAACAACAACAGGAAGAACAACAAGAACAAGAACAATTAGAACAAGAAGAACAACAACAAGAACAACAAGAACAGCAAGAACAAGAATAATTAGAACAACAAGAAGAACAACAACAAGAACAACAAGAACAACAAGAACAAGAACGACAACAAAAGAAACTAAAACAACAAGAACAACCAGAACAACAAGCACAACAAGGACAACAAGAACAACAATTAGAACAACTAGAACAACAAAAACAACAAGAGCAGCAAGAACAACAAGGACAACAAGAACAACAAAAACAGGATGAACAACAAGAACAAGAACAATCAGAACAACAACAAGAACAAGAACAACAACAAGAACAACAAGAACAACAAGAACAACAAAAACAACAGGAACAAGAAGAACAAGAAGACCAAGAAGAACCAGAAGAAGAACAAGAACAACAAGAACAACAACAAGAGCAACAGGAGCAACAAAAACAACAAGAACAACTACAAAAGCAACAAGAACAACAAAAATAGCAAAAGCAACTACAAGAGCAACAAGAACAACAAGAACAACAGGAACAACACAGCAATAAAAACACCAAGAACAACAACAACAACAACAACAACAACACACGATCTGCCCGCGCTGTAGAGAGGCCCCTCTCAGACCCTGAAGCTCTGGCTGACGACATACCATGCACTGGATACGACGCGGACAAGACTGTTGGGACGTTGAGCCCCGACATCACTATAGTCTTCAGCAACCCGACGGGTGTGGTCGCACTGGCGCGGATCTCCTTTGATCCGTGGTGCGTGGAACCGCATCAGCAGCAACAACAACAACAACAACAACGACAGCAACAACAAAAACGACAACGACAGCAAGAACAATAAGAACAAGAACTACTACTACTACTACTACTACTACTACTACTACTACTACTACTACTACTACTACTACTACTACTACTACTACTACTACTACTACTACTACTTTTTTTATTATTGCACCGCTAACATACATGTATATCAGCATAAGGGAGTAGAGTAGTACAGTAGATAAGACAAACAAAAGACACTGAATACATTGCACAGTTCTGTTATAAAAAGGACGTTTTCTGTCTTTCTGTTTTTTTAATTCTAGTTTAGTTTTGACTCCACATGTTCTCGCCAAATTTGACTGCTCCAATAGATTGTGTCGGAGCAAATCAGCTTTCGCATCAGTTTTGAGTACCATTTAGAAACTCCCAAGCTGGCAAGAGTGTAGTTGTTTTGTCTGTGCCATGTGCCCAGCGAGCCAATAATGAACCCAAATACTTGAACATTTTTGAGGCCCATTCCTGTTCGCATGTCCTCAGCCAGCTGCTGATATTTTTGCTCTTTATCTGTTCTTGAAACTTGAAGGGAGCCAGGTCCATTTTCAAATGAGACTCTGACATCGACTAAGTATGCTTGTTTGTGCATATAATCTATTATGGTGATGTCAGGTCGTTGCCTCAAGGTTGCTCCTTTTGGTTTTTCATTGATTTGTTTCATCCCCATTTTGGACGGAATCGCTCTTTTTAATTGGTGAACAATTGTGTCATGTCGCAGTTGGTAAAGAGCAGAATGTTTCATGCAGTGATTTAGTACATGGGGCAGGGTTTCCCGGGAATATCCGCATATTCGACATCTTGGATCGCCTTTTCCAGTCCACTGCTTGTAAGCTGCATTAGTCGGGATAACATTTAGTCTGGCGCGGTGAACGAATTTGTAGGCACCAAAACTAGTGTATGCCCCACTACTGTGAAAATGGCCATGTGCAGCATTTTTATTTTCTACTACTACTACTACTACTACTACTACTACTACTACTACTACTACTACTACTACTACTACAACAGCAACAATAACAATAACAACAACAACAACAACAATCACGAAGAACAACAACAATAACGAAGCTAACAAAATTTAAAAACTTGAAACGACAATCAGTGCATAACGAACTATGAACGTTTTCTTTGAAAAAGCACGTATATACAAACACAAATGAACAAATGAAGATACTGAAGATAAAAACATGAGCGATTAAGCAGAATTGGGACTAGAGCAAACGGTAGTGGAAGGTTGACGCCAAGAGTCGTAAATGTAATAATGAGGTACTAATTAAATGTTCAGGCAGAAAAAACGACAATTGATTTATGAACATCAAGTTTGCCAAACATCAATAATTTCACTACCATAAATGTGATAGAATTAGGTTTGCGAGAAGAAACGCCGACAAGGGAAGCTCAAGCACGACAATCAGCAGCTGAAGGCTTGCGTGAAAGCATTTACTCACGCTCAAGCAACAGGTACTTACTATTAACGATATCTCTTGCTAAACATATTGCTGGTTGAAATAGTTGTTTGGATAGCAGCAGATACAGTAAAAATGCAACGGCGAGAAAAGCAAAAGAACCAAAAGAAATCAGGAAGACATGAGCATTAATGGTGTGAAAGCCTTACAAATGCAGAGCAACGGCATCATACAAGCTAACGGCAAAATATAATTGTTGGGTGTCAAAGAAAAATAATAAACAAAACTCATTGACAAAACTCACAAACGTAATATAGCTGTACCACAAGTGCCGATTGACAAAAGTTTGACAAATGACAAAAAATTTAACGTTTTAAATAGCACGGGTGACAAGTTAAAAACCCCTCAACAATTAAGTAAACACGCGTGAAAAACAAGAAATAGAAAAGTCGCCATGTGAAAAATCTAAGAAAACTGATGAAAATATCGTCAATATATGAAGAAGTGTATAAAACAAGATTGGATCACTATGAAAATTAACAAAATTCTGTTGTCGGCAGCCATAATCTTTCGCTCAACCGCCATTCAACTCTCTGCGAAACGTATGTACTCCTATACATACGTTTTAATAACTTTAACTTTGATTAATGTAGTATATTTGTATTTTATTTTCGAATTATAGTAAATTACATATCCTATGTTTCACACTAAAACTACACCATAAATTGAACCTTGATTTGTGATGTCCTTGGGTAACCAACCCCATACACACAATCAAGCTCTATCCATATGCCAGGTTAAGAGGGTAAGATTGCCCTAACCAACAGTGGCGGATAGTAACAAAAAAAAAAAAAAAAAAAAAAAAAAAAAGTAGGCTTATACGAAAGATCTACACTGGTTGTTCAATGTCAATTCATATATCAAATGAATATATTACAACTACCTATGTATATATTGCGTTAGAATTGCAACTGGTAGGTATTCTGACCAATGCCTAGCAAACAGCGACAAGCACCATGAGTGTGTCGTGTTTTACCAAAAAGGTGTGCCGCAAATGATTGCATAGCAAGTGTTTCGGATCGGATAAAAAACAACAAAATGTCGCTGCACAACAGGCTTTAGCTGACCACCGGTCAGTTTACTTAAAACTTTTGGCTTGATACTTACTGAAAGTTTTGCCGCAGATTGAGCTTGTTTTTCCTTTTTTGGGGTAGTATTTTTGGTATACATTGCGCAATAATCTGTAGTGAAGTCCTGTCTGTGCGTATACATAAATGTATGTCTTTTTGTGCCCCCCCTTCTCCGGTTTTCGTCTCTTTTTGGTCTCAATTATCTTTTTGTTCCCCGGCTTAGGCTTGAGCCAATAGTAAGCGCCCTTTAACTGCGGCCTTACAAGGCTTTCTAGTCAGTAATACTCTGGGCATTAAAGGGTTAAGGGGCGCTTACGAATGGCTCAAGCCGAAGTTGGGGTAGGCGTAAGGAAGAGTCAACTCTCCCGGTTTACCGCACCACACAGCCGGCAGAGCTTCCAGGTGACAACGGCGGGGTCTTTCGTACGGGCCGGGGTTGCCGGACACCGACAGGTACAGGGGCTTACCTAGGGGCTTGCGCAGTAGGCGCACGGACAACAGACTCACACGCGCGACCTGACCCTAGGCCTAAACTAAGACCACCAAGAATACACCAAAGCGACACGCGAAGTACACTAATTTTGAAGAATTTAATAAACGAATAAGTTAAATATAACGAACGGTTAAGATACAGGGGCCATTTGCGGCAGAAAACAAAACTCGGGACACAACGCAAAGCAGACCGCTCACACCGCTCTTCTTCACACCGACTTCCAGACAAGTCAAACCATAGCAGTCTACACAACGCAAGAAATATATTGAACGTGTATTCACAGTGGAAATTAGTAAAAAGGTGTGTGAGTAAAAAAGGCTACAATCTGATTGTCTAATTCCTTACGGACACGGACAAAAGTTGAACTGAATTCAACTTAACTTATTGATCTGGACATCCGGACACTCACGGACAAGTTGCTACAGACATCCGGACAACTGTGAATCAAACTACTCTTACGGACACAGACGGACAGCCCTTACAGATAACTATGAAGTACTATGAACCGGGCTTTACACTGTCCGTTTGGAGTAAACGGTTACACTAGCCGCGGTTACTGTTTCTTAACGTGTACACACTGTAACCGCGGATAGTAACCCTTAACCGTGTACACGCTAAGCTGAGCGTGTACACGGTTCGTTCCGTGTAACCGTATCCAGCCCTAGTCAGTCTAATGCGTTCTTATGATTAAGCGTAACGTCGAAAAATTTTACACGTATTACTTATACTTAGGCTAGAATGTTACACTTAGACTGGAATTGGCGAGACTACCTTTGTGCATTCCACCGAAGATGTCATGGCTGGAGTCTCTACTATCATCTCTGACTCAGTGTTCCGCATTCGCTAGAGCTCTAATTGAAGCATAGAAATGTAATATTCATGATCAAGTACGTTGAATTTTGCGGTACTTGTTGAACATAACCGGCTACAATTTTTAGCGTCACTGGAACCGTTCTCAGCCCTAAGTTATGTTAATAGTTACAAACTTAACTTTGTATGCATTTTGAAACAAATGTCCTAAATAAAATTCACACTTTTTGCAAATCAAGAACTTTACAAAAAGCAACCGGCTACGTTTAGTAATGAATAATAAAAAAAGTCTAATTATTAAACTCAAATGCAATTTAACGATAATCATATTATTAAACACACTCCAGTTGTATTCAAGATTTTATTGAAGAGATTATTTAGTCATCACATTGAGCATAACAAGTGAAAACAACATGTTATCAGCTGCAAAGTGCGCAATTCACAAATAGATAACGTAAGATCTTCAAGATACAAATAAAACGAGTCATGTGAGTGTAAACAGTGAGTTTACGTTCTGCCATCTGCAATTGGTTGCGACATTTTCCCATTATGTAACGACCTCTTAAGAAAAAATGGCTGTTTTCCTGCACAACGCTAATAGTCACTCCCGTAAACACTCATACAAGCCGTAAAATAAAATCACAGCTTAACAAAATGGCAGATTATGCAAAATGTTAATGAAAGTATACGTGAAAACTACAGGGAATGACAAAATGCGCAATAAAATTAAACGAACAGTATATAAATAAGTCCTCTAAATACCCTACTGGAACATATTAGTCACAAATCAATCGATAAAACAAAACTCACAAATATGTCTTATATGGTTCACTACGAAGAGATAGTTTGAAATGCACTGAAAGCTTCAATCAGATAATATATATATATATATATATATATATATATATATATATATATATATATATATATATATATATATATATATATATATATATATATATATATATAATCCTCAAAACAAAACATTATACTTCAGAATTAGTTCTTAAAGTAAAATTTTAGGAAAAATGAAACACTGGAATGCAATGCAATAAAATTTGACAAAAGCTACAAAATATCTTATAACCAATATAAGACTATAAATTTATTATAATTATGATATGCAAAGGTCAATATATATCACATTTACTTATACAGGTAAAACGTATATATTATAGCGTATGTATATGTATATAAAAGAACACAGGTAAGTACATTATTACACACGAATATACGTGAAACTGAAAATAAATTCGATCATTATGCTTAGACTGATTCCATCTGGAAAGCTGAAACAGCAGCATCATGTGTGTCACCCATGTGAAACAGAGCGTGCAGCAGGATTATAAACACGGATGCACCTTAAACAAAAAATAGATACAGCATTAGAGAATCACAGTGAAACAGTAATGTCATCTAGATCGGCATGCAGAAATTCTTAGGGCCTATTCCTGTACCGGATCAAACGGACTGGACTTATTTTAGTCCGAGGTTTTGGAAAGGCAAATCGGGTTAAACGGACTAAACGAGTTAAAATAAGTCAGCGGCTTAATTTCAGTCTGACCCCATTCCAAAACTACCACTGGACTAAACGGATTCAACATGCGCGCTTAACAGCGCTTAGCGTGCATAGTAAAGTCCAATTAGTCCGATTAAAAAGCAGCGCGCTAAAAATTAAGTCCGTTTATGGGGGGGGGGCTACCTGAAAAAGTGAAAATTTTAGGTTCTTCGATTCGCTTCAAATTTGCACACAATGTAACACCAGGGAAGGCGCATCGCAGATGTAACAAACTGGAACCAATGCATTTGCCAAATTTTTACTAGAGGCTCCCAAAAATTCAATTTTACGTGTAAATCATAGGCGCAAAAAAGTTTTTGTGGTTGCAAAGCGTCCCTTTACTCGAAATTTTTGTTAACATGACTGACAAAGCTGATTTTTACATGATTCGACAGCCTGACGTCATATCTCAACCTCTATGATCCATTTTTTTAAATTTTTGCCCATGGCCTGAGCAGTGACGCCAAATGTAAAATCACTCAAATTTGGCGGGCCCAAAAAACAGCCATTTTTTTCACATTTCGCCCTCGATTTTAGAATTGAAAATACATATCGAAAATCCAGATCATACGATTTTGCGCATGCATGTGGGCTGCTACTATGCCAAGTTTCAGCCTGATTGGCTTGATGTGGTTTGTGCTAGAAATGCCCAAGTAAGGGCTACTTTTGGGCTTTCTGGCGTACTTTTGCCTATGTAAATACACTAACAAACGCACTGAACCAAAAGTCCACTTTCAAGCTTAATTGTTCTTATCTGAAGTAGAGGTGTCTTGGGGGAGTAACTTATGTGAAAATAAGTAAAATTGGAGAACTTTGATTTTTGACCTGGGTAGCCGCCCCCTTAATCCGGAGGTTTTGGAATGGCATTTTTCAGCACAATTTTTAAACCGTTTAGTCCGATTATAACTAACCCTTTAATCCGGTAAAGGAATAGGTCCTTAGACACATAGGGGTTGAAAAATAGTTTATACCGTCGACAACCTTTGAAAATTAACTCATAGAGACGGCAACTTGAAGACAATTAATGACTTACCAATAATCCAGAACACAGTAGAGCCAGCCCCCGCCATATAAAACAGGGGAAACGACACTACCGCCACCAGAACGTATTGCATGCCACCGTGGATTTCTCGTCCTGCAAAGCAAATTTGTGACGAGTTAGTGTGCATGTGTGAAAATTTAATAATAAAGGGCTAGGGCTTGATGGAAACATCAAGTTTAGCCAATAAAACTGCTAAGTGATGACAACAAATGGCCCGAAATTAATTAAAAATGTCGACCTTTACTGATGGAGGGGTGCACTTTTGTTCTGGGAAGGGTGGTGGGAATCCACATTAGGGATGCACTACAGCAATTCAGTTTGTGGGAGGGGGATGCCGTTTAGATTTGACTAAGGGTTTTTTTGTACCATAAATCAGCCCGAAAATTTCGACTATCACCGCCAAGCTCCAACTCCAACCATCAAATTTTTAGTGGGAGAGGCGCCCATTCCATTTCGACTGGAGCTGCCATTTTGGTCGCTATCCCATAGCCCAAAATTGTTTCTAAATTACCAATTTTTAGCTGTATCGATGTGGCTTTAGTAGGGATTTTGTCTTTTTTGTTAAAGTCAGCGAGTATTATTAGTGTAGGTAACGTACGTATCAAAAAGTAACGTTTGACGTGTAACAACCATTTTTCGCCAAAATGCACTTTATATTGTCCAAACCTCAATAATTCACTTATATATCTGTATTACAATATAATATCTGTAAATCTGGAGGTAATTAAATTAAAACCTGCAATCCTGAGTGGACCACTGTTTCTCTTCATTTTAATGTAGTAGAGCAGTCCAAATGAACACGCCAGGGCCACCAATAGCAGAGGCGACGTTAATCTACATATAAAGAAAAAATATATTATAGTAATTTTGCTAATTGGTGATAGTTATCAATCCCACCGCAAAGCGTGATGACGATTTTTTTCTGTGCTCATACACAGCCAAGGCGGATTTACTTACTCTATAGTACCCCGGGGTGGAGTGGGACAGTGTTTTGTGGGGTAGGGACACCCCCACCTAAAAAGTTTCAGAAACAATGCCGACACATGCAACTTTGAGCGTAACAACTACACCATATATGCTATATAAACAATGTATTACGATGATATTATGCAAATAAGGATTGCGCCAGTATGTTTTCGAATATACCCCCTTCGTGTTATCAACTTTTTGCGTCTTGTATTGGAGGGTACAAAAGCACAAAACTTAACAAAAATGCACCAACTAGCATCTGTCGTTGGCAGGACGCTAAATTCACCTCTAGTGTTGAAACAGGCGCTTAGCCCTTAAGAATTCGTAGTCCTGATCCTCTCACAAGACACAAGGAGCCGATTTTATATATCTGTGCGGCTGGTTGAGCTATTCTAGCGATCTTTTAATGCATTGGACCCTAATCAGACAATTAATAACCGAAATGTTTGGTACCATTCCGCCCTGGTTGAGACCCTCTTGCCTGAGCGTTTTGTAATTCTGACACCCTCTCACAAAACTGTCAAATTTCACCTTATTCAAGGCGACAATTAGTAGCTTCGATATTTTTTAGACTAAATACAGGAAAAATCCGCGAGGGAGTAAAAAAGAACCAGTTTATGCAAATTTTTACTGGTCAAAACCGGCGCCGCCTGACCCGCCTGTAAACATCCCCCCTCTAAAACCCAAATTTGTGCGAAAATCTCCCTCCTTACCTACATTTGTGCTGTGAATATACTTTCATAACATTCCTGAAGTGCACGGAGGCAAAAATTTTCGTTATTGTGCTCGCATTCAGTGAAATCAAAGGTTTGCAAAACAGGTTTTGGCTGATATTTTTTTACAAATCTTTGTGACTGTTGCGTAAAGCAATGAAAATACCGTTATATATGAATAACAAGGTAATAAGTAGGGCTACACAGGCGAGCCAAGAGAACCGCAGAAAACGTTGCGCTATGTATGAATAAATGTAATGTCCCACTTCACCCCGTGATGTCCCACTCCACCCCATAGCCGGGGTGAACTGGGACGACGGAAAATATTAAATTCACGAACGAAAACCAACGTTAGCCAGGATTCCCAGGAGGTGCAGTGAGGTATGTCCCATCGGCTCACGATCAACAAAAAAATTTGGGCGAGATCGCATAAGCTCGCTAAAAAAGTCCAACGTTTGCAAAAATTGTCCCACTCCACCCCGGGGTACTATACTGATTTTACTTAAACTTTTCCATTCATACGTCCTGGGGTGATAAGGTTCTTTTAAACTAACATCGACATTCGACACAACAACAAGAAAGTGATAAATAAATACTCTGGACAGTCCAAAATACACTAAACAGACATTTGCGCAAGATTAGATCTGCAAAGAGCAACCGAACTCTACCCAGCCAGTTGCTTAACCTCACAGTATAGCAGGCGGGGAAAAAAAAACCTTCCCATTTTTTGGGGGAAAAAAACCCACCCCGGTTCCGGAACTTGGGTATATGGTACAGGTCTAAAAATTTGCCAGCGTATAGTACAGTCCCTGTAGGCAAACGTATATAAGCGGTATCCAAACGGGGTCTCGTTGGTACTTTTTATGAGTCAAAAATTTTGACCCCCCATTTTTGACCCGACATGGCTCCAAGGGACGTGAATTTTGGAGTCTCATTTCTCAGCACTAAAAGATGCGAGCTCAAATGTAAAAACACTTTTACAGAGGACTACCCTTCTTCTATTCATGACCGCAGTGGCAGGTCCCTCCTTCTTTCGTACGAGGGGGGGCATGACCGAAATTAGACGGGGTAAAAAAAACCCATGTGGGGGAAAAAAACTTTTTGAAAATGGTCTGGTGATGTCGAAAAACCTTGTAGCTACTCCAAAAGACTCATGGTAGTGCAAAAAGACGTTTATTGTTAACACAAATGCGCATACTGACACTTTCTTGATCGATTTCTGGTATACAGGCCTAATAGTCGGACTTTGTCATTTTGAGGTCCCTTTGGAGCGGAAAGTAGTATTATCTGGTACTATTGCCAGTTTTTTGTATGTTTTTAATTATAACCTGTTAGTTTCTCTTGTTTAAACGCCAAATAACCGAATAAAATTAAACTATGTCCGTCACGACCAGTCACACCCACTTACGGTACCCTCCATGGAGGGTCGATGGTGTAAAAAGTAGCCATAAAGTGCAGATTTTGCATGTATTTGAAGCGTAATAGCAACTTTTTAGTTGTTTTCAACGTTTTCAGGCGAAATTAAGGTGTTTTGTTTTCAAATCTGAAAATTCAAAATTTTATAATGGGCTGCGAAGGGCAGTTTTCAAACTTGTCTACCTGAGGCCCCATAGCAAATCTGCGCATAGTTTTGACATCAGTGGCCTCTACTACTCCTAATACGTGCCATAGCGTTGAAAAACTACCGCTAACACACTTTTCGGGTGATTTATGGGGTGGGTTTTTTTTCCCCCACATGGGTTTTTTTCCCCCAATTGGGTTTTTTTTCCCCGGCAAGTTTTTGGCTTCCCGCCAAAAAATGGTAAGAGATAGCGAAATGAAACCGGTGCCAGCATTTAGAGCAAGGTTAGGCCTACGACAGATTTTTTTGGTTTCCCGTGAAAACGTATAGTCTATGAGCTACATGACGAAATATGAAAATGCGGGTTTTTTTCCCCGCCTGCTATACCCCCTACGCAAGGGAGGGGGGCTGTAGGCCCTCACCTTGGTCGTGAATGTACATAATATAGTGAAATTTGTATTAAAACATTGGTGATTTTTTCGCACTGCTGCCTGAATCGTAGGGCTTTTGCCTTTTACACATTCTATGGTTAAAGTTGCTGTTTAGTGTTCCGGCATGAAATTATGTCTGCTATGCAAAAAGCGCATTTTCAAAGCGCCGAAAATTTGTGCCCACCGCCACCCCTTTTTAACACAAAAAAAGTGTCAAAGGAGTGCTTACAAAACGTTATTCTCTACCCTCAAAACCTCCATCCTACTCACGCATGTACATATGCAAAATGCAATATATACGTAACTTAAAATATATATACGTAACATAAAATCCAAACAGAAATTAAAAAAGCAGAAAAACATTACACCTACATGCAATAAACGGTCAACACCAGAAACACACAAAGATAATTTGACTGGAAATGGTTGAGATTTGCCACAATTCGTCTTGTGGCGTTGGCAGGACCCTGTGGCACCGAAAACTTGTCTGTTTTGAAAAACTCCCCGACCCAGGGACGCATGCCTTGTCGGTGCTTTGACAGCCATTCTCTGGCCACAGTCGCCCGGGCAGGCAAGAAACCTTTGCTGCCAGAGTGTAACGAGGCGAACGGATCCTGTGCGTCTGGACTGCTGAAAATAATAACAAATATCGCGAAAGCCCCTATATTAATTTTCCATCAGATCGGTCGAGTTTTCTAATGATAATTAATTTGATTATTTATTATATATGTAAATAAAAAATATAACGGCCGAATGTCGAATCATTGTTTGTGTAAAATAGGATGTGTGTAGTAGGGATGGAAGTCTCGGTCTCGGTCTCGGTCAAAACCCGAGACTAGCCCAGTCTCGGTCTCGGTCTCGGTCTCGGTAGTCGAAAAGTCTCGGTTTGTACCCGGTCTCGGTTTTTCAAATCCGTGAAAATTTTTCCTGTGGTCCCCCCTTTGGTTTGTATTTTTGGCAGAAAAATTTTTTCGGAAGCTTTAATTTCACCAAAACTTCACAATAAAAAGTGAGATTCTGTCGTTTTTCCGAAATCAACTTTACCGTGGTTGTTCAGTTTATTAGTAAACACAGTACACACACAAAAATGAATGTTTGTGATTCGGTTTCGTTTATTACTTCGCTCTATGTTTCAAGTCTGTCTCTGTGATTATTATTATATTTTATTTTTTAGTATTCTCTATTCGTGTTTGGCTGGTCAACTTTTTTATGCTAGTTGGTGGCTTCACAGAGTTAACTGTAAATTCTGATTAGTATGAGTTAGGCAAAAGTCAAAAAACAAAAATTTGTGAAAGTATATACTACGAAACGCCCTACTGTGAACCATGCGGTAACACATGTAGTTCGGGAGATGAGAAGGGAAGAAGGGGGGGGGGGGGATGGGGGGAATTCCCTCCCCCGCCCCGAAATTTTTTGCGACTGAAATTTTACACAAGGGTCCCCCCTTTGGTTTTATGGTCCGGCCGGAAAAATTATCTGATTGACCAAATTTGGCCTAAAAATCAAGAATTTCCCCCATTTTTTTTCTGGGGCTGCCACCCCCAGACCCCTGCATCTCTGTGTCTTACTATTCTTTGTTACTATAAATGTTTCATCAAAGCCTATGTATGTCTGCGCGAGTATATTATACTGCATTTACTTGTCTAATACACTGTCAGATGTGACGTTCCCATCTTTTGTTTTAATGTTCCTGTCGGAAAAAATTTCTGATACGTCTCCAGTTAACCAAATTCGACCTAAAATTTACAAAAATCTTCAATTTTTTCTGGGGGCTGCCGCCCCCAGACCCCTGCAACTTTGTGGTTTCGTGCTGTTGCATTTTTGAGGAGTTTTTATGCCTTAAACTTGCTAACATGTGCAATTCAACCCATTACGAAAAATCGCCAAGTCAATCCCCCCGGCCACCTGAATTTTTTTCTATGTACACCACTGTCTCTCGAAAACATCAGCAGTGCAGCACATAGTGCAGCAGTAGTACCGCAGCTTAAGAATGTAAAAAGGTAAAATAAGGTAAAAAAAGTTTATGCCGTATCCCCCCCCCCTTTTTGGAGGTCACGGTCCGCCCCTGTACATAAGGTGTCTGACCATGGTCTTGTAATTTTACTTAAAAACTTGTACAAAGTCATAAAATCAGTAGGTAAAAAAATGGCAAAAAATGACCCAAAGTCTCGGTTTTTGCGGTCTCGGAATTTGGTCTCGGTCTCGGTAGTCTCGGTTTCGTGGTCTCGGTCTCGGTCTCGGTCTCGGTCTCGGAAATAAAACCGAGACTTCCATCCCTAGTGTGTAGACAATCCCAACTCACGCAACACAGTTGAAAATGACACAGATGTATAGCCAGTCGGGAAAAAAACCCACTTTGGAAACTTTCGGTCATATCCCAAGTAATACACAAAATTGAAAGTTTCTTTTTATTTTCTTATCAAGCCTTACCCTAAGCCGTAAAATGCAGCATAAAACGTTTTGGTATCATTTACATCATGGCAGAAATTTTGACCTAAAGTCATGGGAAAAAAAAACCCAATTCGGGAAAAAAAACCCAAGTTCATCGATCAATAAAAAACGTCATGGGCATGCCACCGACGATGTTGAGCATGCATCTGATAGAGTACCACCTCCTCTTTCGAACGCACACCCCAACTCGTTCGTACCTCTACCGGTTGGCCTACAGCAAGCCATCAAAGTTGGCCCCAAAATTCACATAAGGTCATTTAGTGAAATTTTTTCAAAAATCAAATTTTACTGATATTGCACGCAGAGTCGCGTAATCGCTATAACAGTGCTATACAGCCGTTTTCGACCGATTTTAACAAGGTTTCATTCAAAAAACAAGCATTTTAATAGATTTAGCATGTAAAATGTACTGAGTCAAGGGGTACTGTGGATAGTAGGCACTAAAAATCCATCATTGTGTCATAATATGACGTTAAAAAGCATTGATTCTTGTTTGAAACATCTAATCCCGTCATTTTGGGCTATTTACGGCAAAATTTTGCAAAAAATGAGGGTATTCAAATTTTGAAACATTACCCGAACAGGTTTCGTTCCTCGCCAGAATTGCGGGTTTGTTAGTAATTTCTCATCATATGGGCACCCAACAAGACCGGTTTTGTGTTTCTAACACGTTTATTCATCGAATTACACAACTTGAAAAATTGGGTTTTTTTTCCCCGACGTGGGTTTTTTTTCCCATGAAGTTGAGCCACTGTGGCTCAGCTGTGGTTCAGTGTGGCACTCAACATTTTTGCTTAATTTGTAGCCCTATAGGTGGCCTCCGTGGGATTTTAACAGATTTGGATAACTTTGTTTAGATGAGGAGTACCGATGGTTCAAAGTTGGCCAAATTTTTCAAGCTTCGTAGGTGAAAACAGTCAAAATTTCGATTCCTCATAAAAATTGTAAACATGATCAGAATCAGTTCTAAACTCGTGTATGGAGTTGTTTAGAGGGTGTTTTATTGCACACAAAAATTGGTACCAATTGAACCACCCTAAGCTCAGAAACTGGGGTGGGTTTTTTTTCCGACAAACGGGGTGGGTTTTTTTCCCCGATTGGCTATAATATACTACATAGACTGAGAAAAAATATGCTGTAGTAGAACAGCTCCTTCGGTACAGTACATTTACCGGCTGGGATTAATTAACAAAGCTTGTTTTAAAGCATATTACAAAGCCTCTGCGTCGGTTTTGAACTGCTATCAAACTCGATTTTTGCACCAATGATTATTCCAACTGTGGGACGAAAGCAATTTTAAAATACTTAGATGTAGCGGGGCTTGGCACAAGCACGAAATTTTTCAATTTAAACAGAACAGCTCCCACGTGTCCATGCGGATAATGAAATAACTAACAATAATTAATAATAGATATTGAAAAACTCACCCTTCATTTCCTTTTTCATCGTTCATTGTTAAATTCACAGAAGTTTCTTTGTTATCCGCACTTCCATCACCAATTTTATTCCAAAAATTATCGAGCAGAGACATCACGCCCACAATTCACTTCGTTAAGCTGAGCTCTATACAAAAAATATAAGACGATGCTAAAATTTTATTATCCCAATATTACTACCTAATTTCAGAGGCAGTATCCATGAAAGTTGGGATAAATAACTAGACCTCTAGAAGCTTAGCTTTAGCTTAGCGTAACTACTTTTAGATATCAAGTGCAGTTGGGGGGATAATAGGGACCTATTACCTAATATATATATTTTTTGCAATAGAGCACCTTAAGGCTTAAGGGAAGCCACAGCACAGGAAAACTTTTTCCAGAAAAAACCCAGAAAAAACCCCAGAAAAAACCCAGAAAAAAACCCAGAAAAAACCTAGAAAAAACCCAGAAAAAACCTAGAAAAAAAACAGAAAACCCAGAAAAAAACCCAGAAAAACACCAGAAAAAACCTAGAAAAAACCCAGAAAATACCCAGAAAAAACCCAGAAAATACCCAGAAAAAACGTAGAAAATACCAAGAAAAAACCCAGAAACTGATCTCAATAATCAGAAAAAACCCAGAAAAAATCCAGAAAATACCCGGAAAAAACCGAGAAAAAACCCGGAAAAATTCCAGAAAAACCCAAGAAAAAACCCAGAAAATTATTTTTCTGGGTTTTTTCTAAATTAGGAAAAACCCGGAAAAAACACAGAAAAAAACCAGAAACCATTTTGGTTTCTGGGTTTTTTCTGGGATTTTTCTGGGTTTTTTCTGGGAAAAGTTTTCCTGTGCAGGAAAACCAATGAATCTGATTTTTTTGTAAATTTTTTCGTATTACAGATTTTTCAGATGTTGTTTACCCTTTCCATTCAGAGACATTTTACAGAATTTCAGAGTCTCTGAATTATGGGTGAAATTATCTGAATTTTCCCTGAATTTCTCTGAAATTTATCTGAAATCCTCCGAAAGGCTGTAAAATGTCTCTGAATGGAAAGGGTAAACAGATCAGAAAAAACTGGAACCGAAAAAATTTTACAGAAAATCCTGAATTCAGGTTCCTGGTTTTCCTGTGAGTATATGTTTTTTGTAATGGAACCCCTATGCCCTATCCACAAATTTGCATTTTTTGGGCTATGACCCCTTGAAAACTACATTTTCAATGTTTTTGAAAGTGAACGTAGGCCAAATTTTGAAGCCAAAAATGGCTATAGTCCTTGTTTTTGGATAGTTTTACGTGCGTTATGATGTTTTAAGGCATTATCTAGGGGTGCCATTCTGAAAAATAGGGGGGAATTTTATTTTAGGGTGGCGCTCCTGAAATGTGACTTTTCAAAAAACGGCAGTTTGGGGCCAATTTTAGATACACAGTGGCAAGCTGGTGTAAAAGTATGCCTACATACAAAAAATGAAGTTGATACAAATTTGCATTCACTGTGGACCAAAAACGTGGAATTTCGGCTTGCGATTTCTCTTCGCAAGTAAGGGGAGTGGGTAAAACCCAGCCATCCTGCCAGCCCCGGCCCCACACCCCAGCCACCCTTGGGTAAAACACAGCCACCCCATTTATGTCTTGATTAAAGAGACATAAAGGTGCAATTTATTGGTGAATCACAGGAAAAACTATGAGAGAATTATTCGCAGAATAAAATTAGTAAAAAAAGAAAAAGTAGCAAATTGCATAAAAAATAGAAAAACAGTCGAAATTTGAAATATATTTTCAAACCAGTCCAAAAATATTCAATTATTCAATCGAACAGATGCCCATCGAATTTTAGAAATTTGACAGTCAAAATTGAAATTTTATCTGAACTTTAACCTTCAATTTCTCAGCCCACAGACGTGCTAGTAACTCCGCAATACCTGGAAACGCTTTATCTGAATGCGTAGATTTCAAAAACAGCAAAATCTTGCGAAAAATTTACTATTAAGGAAGTTACAGTTGTTCTTGCGAAAAAATTTACTATTAAGGAAGTTACAGTTGTTTTAGTGCAGCCCGTTTTTCGCTTGTTAACAGAAACGTTTCTAAGTCTAATTCTCCGGCCAAGGCTGAGCGCAAGGCAAATTTAGTTTAAAGTTGAAATTTCTTGCCTACACTACTGCTCGTAAAAAAGTTCCTTGTTCGTCGGCGTACGACGAGCTTCGTCGTTCGCGAAAAGTGACGAACGGTGGCCGGAAAGTGACAAACAAAAAATTTTTAATTTTTCATTTTTTTACATTCAGAATGTGTTTTGGAGCATTTTTGAAAAATTTTTTGTTCGTCACTTTCCGGCCACCGTTCGTCACTTTTCGCGAACGACGAAGCTCGTCGTACGCCGACGAACAGGGAACTTTTTTTTGCACAGTACTGTATGTAGTGATTTGCAAGACGTGTATGCTTTTGAAATTTGAAACCAAACTGAAAGGCCTAAAAATATTAAATTTTTTAAAGCAACAGAAACGTTTGAAAAACAGCAACAAAAGCAGGAAAAATAAACATTTGGAAGAAATAAAATATAGAGCAGGCTGCAGTGAATTTTTCAATCTTCACTTTCTCTTTTCAGAATTTCAGATTTGATTTTTTCAAGCTTAAAAGTCTCAGTCAAAAGTCTTTACAAGACCCTATTTTGATTTATTTTTTTCAGCTGTATATATTTTTAATTAGAATCTATTTTTGTATTGAGTCTCGACTGTTTTTTCGACTTTCCCCCTCTGCTAATTTTCTGTGAATCATATAATTCAATTATAGTTTTTCCCGTGATCACCAATAAATTGCACATTTATGGGGTGGCTGGTGGGGTGGCTGTGTTTTACCCAATGGTGGCTGGGGCTGGGGCTGGGGCCGGGGCTGGCAGGGTGGCTGGGTTTTACCCACTCCCCAAGTAAGTAGCTGTTGTACGATCAATAGCTCATTTTGCTCGCCTCAACGTGATCGAGCGGTCGCAAAGTCATTTTTGATGAATATGATTGATATATCGAAAAACCCTAAAATCGCGATTTTTGAAAAACATAAATTTGGCTAAATTTTTTAAATACTATCGATTTGCCAAAAATCAAATTTTGCGACCGCTCGAAGATGACAGTGTGCATTTATGTGCCAAATTTTAACTTTTTTCGTTGAGCCAATTTTTTAAAATTGCAAGCCGAAAATTTGCGTTTGTATTCACACGCACTATATTTCTGTCTCATGCAGAAAGTATTGCGTTAGTTCACAAAAAAATTATACACACTCAATAAAACACCAAAAATTTTTAACTACGTTTCAGTAAAACACAACTGCTAGTGTTTTTCAGCCTTTCAAATTCATTACATACGTGTAAAGGCACTGGCTTGTGAAGGCATTTCCGTGAAAATCTATTTTTCTTAACGAAATTTGCCCAAAAAAATTTTATGTGATATGTAATCAAATTGAAGGAAATTCACTTCTGATCAACTTTTGTTCTTACGATGCATGTTTATTTTTGCGCGTTTTCAAAATAATGGCCAAAGCCCAAAACCCACAATTCAGACTGCCACCTTAACTGTCATTGCCGAAAAACATCATTTTATACTTTGTTGAGTGCGCTGAGTTGTTTTTAGCACTTTTTTGAAGCGAAAAAAACGTTGATTTATAGCTTTTCGAAAAAAATCAAATTTTGTCAAAAATCATAATTTTTCATTATATTGGGGCCATATGTAACGGGGTCAAAATTTGGGGGGGCCTTTCCGGTTGGTGAAAAATTTTGTCATACATGTACATGTATGATTGGGGTTAATTGTCATCAGAAAGTTATCACCAATACAGTCGTACGTAGTCTCTGTCTGGAGTTTGATCAGCGTAAAGTAACACATAATAATATATTTAATAGGGATGTCGAGGATGTCACTTTTTTGACATCCGCGGATGCAGATGCAGATTTTTTAGAATACGTTCTAGACAAGTTATGAGATGAATTTTTCACCAACTGTATAAAAGTTATATAAAAGTGCATAAATATTTACATAGTTTTGCTCATAGGCTGCAAAATGAGAACTTTTTGCTTTGAAACTGTACGTTCACAGAGAAACTAGTGAATTGCCATATGGTGTCAAGTAAATACTGCCAGACACTAGGGCCCGTATTCAGATACTAACACTAACGCTTAAACTTAGTGTTTATACTTAGTGTTAGCGCTTATAAGCGCTAAGTGTTATTCACAAACTTAAACTTCTAACATGCTAAACATACTTAAGCGCTTAGCGCTTAGCAAACGCTTAGTGTTAGTAACACTTAGTATGTGAATACTTTGAGCTCTCCTTCCTGCAAGGCTCGTCACGTGTGAGGGTGCGTGTGCGTGTTCAAAATACTCAAATTTAGCCTTAGATTAGGATTTAGGCTTAGGCTTAGGCTCAGGCTTAGTCCCAGTGTTATTATGGGGCTTAGTTTGGGATTAGGCTGAGGTTTAGGCTTAGTTTTATAGTTTTCAAATTTACATGTTTATGTGATGAGCCTTGCAGGAAGGAAAGGCACGTTGTGAATACGGGCCTAGACGTCGACTACCAATCACCATTTGTGAGCCAGACATCATACAATAGAGACATAAAAGTCAAAAAATCAAGCCAGATATCAGATTGGCCAGCTTGTGAAGTACATGTAATGTTTTGACGCACAATTTGCCACAAATAAGAAAATGAAAAATCAAGGTTCGTTTTTCTTTGATTTCAAAAATAAGTGTCTAAATTTTTTACAATTTATCATTATTGCTGTGATTACTTTCCAGGTTACGTACAGTTTCACAGTTCAAACAGGCATTACTCCACAACCACTCAAGCAATTTGCACTAAGTTTTGTGTGCAAAAACTACAGCATATCTGCTTTAACTTTATGTAAAGAATCTAAACAAAAAATTTTTAATTGTGACGAAATTATCGGATGTGAATAGATTTTTTTGAAACGTCATTTTTCCGACTTTGCGATTTCACTTCTAACTGTATGCTGCATCAATTTTGCTGAAACTTGGCAAAAATATTTGCCTTAAACCACATTTTTAGAATATATAAAGAACAATGACGTATCTTTCACTGAAAAAGTTTTATAGTCGCGCAATACTGCTTTCGCTTTTATATACTGCTTTCGCGACACTACCCCCTTAAAAGGGAGCGACAGCTATTATGTACAATAATACATATTTTACATATTTTACGTACAATAGACAAGACAGACTTCTGAAACAGGTTTGTGAAAAAACGCCTACTACTGTTCGCATAGACCACACACAATAGCAAGATATATAACAAAAATCGGGGTACCGGATAATGCTTCTGAAATAGGTTTGGGCATTATACAGCGCCCTACTGCCATTCGCATTACCACACACAAACAATTATCACATTTTATATATACAATTCCGTGGTTCGAAGAAAAAATATAGGTTGCAGTATAGTACCCAGTGGACGTAACGAATTCTACAAATTCCTGAGCGCCTGTCTTTTTAGAAAAGCGTGAAGGTTTGAGCGGTAAGCGTGCAGTTTCCGTTTGAATAGTGCGAGAATTGGTGCTGTAACGATATCTCGTGGCAGGTAGTTCCAAATGTTCACTGTGCGAAAAGTGTATGTGTTTAATATCGTGCTGGAGTGGGTGAAACGTGGGTATATAAAACTTACGCAAATGCCCTCTGGTTCCAATTTGTGGTGCCGGAATAAAAAGATCAACAAACTTTAAACAAACCAAGTTATTTATTACTTTAAAGGTGAGGATTAAGTCTCTCATTAAAAAGTCTAAGCTTCAGTGGATCTAGCGATGATTTTTGAAGACGCAATTTGTATGGGACATGTCATAAACCCTTGAGTGTTTTGTGAACTTTCGTTGCACATTTTCTATCTTCTCAATATCCTTTAAATATAGCAGAGACCAAAATTCCGAGTTATACTGAAATATCTCGGCTGCTAAAAGTACGATAGACAAGACCTACCTTCGAAGATCTAAAAATTTGACTCGTGATTTTAAAAATTGGACTCATGATTTAAAAATTGGACTCGTGATTTAGACTATTTTGCAAAACGCTTATCACATATTACCACTTATTGCATATTATTAATTGTTGTCAAGCCACTTTGCTACACAACTATGAAAGTAATTTAGCTAAAAATTATTTACTTAAAAAGTTCTTTAAATATGTTAATTTCCGCATTAAAGGTAAAGTTGATATTCCCCCTTTTATTAACATAAATGATGGTTCATTTGTTACTAATTTGCGTTTAAAAGGTGAAATGCTTAACTCCTTTTTTAGCTCTGTTTTTCTGTGGATGATGGCTTTACTCCTGTTTTCCCACAACTTCTTCAAAAAACCATTCTGTTTTCAACTGTGATATTTCTTTTGTCGCAATTTTTTATTACGTAACTCCCAAAAGTATGGTATCCGGCCCTGAATCAATTCCTGCTATTTTTGTTAAAGCGTTTGCAGCTGAATTGGCCGAGCCGTTGTCCATTATTTTTATGATTTCAGCTTAAGTTTATCTATCATTCCCTTTGTTTGGAAAAGTTCGAACATTACACCCATCTATAAAAACAAAGGTCCTCACAATTTAGTAGAAAATTATCATTTGTAATTTTATGAAACCTTTGGAATTGGAACAAATTATTATTAATTATTTATTAAATTTCTGTGTTCAACACAACATTTTTACTGAAAAACAGTGTGGTTTTCTGAAAGGTCGCTCTACCACTACCAATTTATTACTAGCATTAAATGACTGGGTTAACGCGATTGATTCAAAGAAATATTTTGATGTAATTTATCTTGATGTTAAAAAAACTTTTAATACAGTTTCTCACCAAAAACTATGTTTCAAGCTTGAACGTTTAGGTATTGCACCTAATGTGCTATCCTGGATTCACCATTTTCTACAGTGGTCGAAAGCAACGAGTTCGAATAATGTGTATTCCAGTTGGGTCACTGTAACTAGCGGTGTTCCTCAAGGCTCTATATTAGGTCCCACTTTATTCCTAATCTATATTAATGACCTACTTATTGTCTCTTCTGCTGAAATACTTATGTATGCGGATGACCTTAAATTATATTTCGATTTTAGTAAAAATTATTGGACTACAGATCTCCAACGTGACCTGGACGCTATCTCATTTTGTTTTGAATTGATAACGGGCAACTGCAGCGGGCAATTCATAAGTGTTGTGTTTTACGTATCGGTTGACCCGGTGTAGATGCCAGTTATCATCTGAATGGTATACAGTTAGCTAATGTAGACAAAATGTGTGATTATGTTTTATTATTTCCTCTAATCTTAAATTTCATGAACACTGGTCTATGATAACCTCCAGATCGTTTGTAGTTCTGTCTCTACTTCTAAATAAGTTCATTACTCTCGATCCCAAGCCTCTAGTTAAACTATTTAATGCTTACGTAAGACCGTTACTTGAAACCAATTCCGAAAATATGGTATTCCGCTTTCATAAAAGACATTACGAACTTATTGAAAGAGTTCAACGCGTTTTCACTAAGAAAATTATGGCCTCTAGGCAACTTACGTACGAAGAATAGGCTTATGAGGTCGCTCTGAGTAACTTCCAATAAATCGAATTGCTATAAGTTTTTGTCTCTTGCTGATACGAGCTTTTCGCTTAAATTTTATGACTGCATCAAAATCAAAATTTTGAAAAATTTGACTAATTTTTGAATTGACGTCATAACTCAGTGGTGCCTCAACCAACTTTAACAATCTATAGCGCAAAGTACAGACAATTATCGTGCCGAGGTGCCATTTTTGTCGAATTTTCGTTACCAGCGATAAATTTTTAGTTATTTTAATTTCTATGAAGAGTGACGTTTTAAAAAGCCTATTTATATCGAGCCAAATCATGATAATTACAATTTAAGAAGTTCGGCGCCTCGATATACATCTGCTCTAACAGACTGCAAAGTTTTATGT
>JASANF010015694.1:0-14432 GCA_030248245.1 Trissonchulus sp. WLG1_4 | reverse complement strand
TTCGTTCAAGCTTATAATTGTCGCAACAGGTTTTAGCTGACCCACAGGTCAGCTTACTTGAAAGTGTTGCTTAATACTTACTGAAGGTTTTGCCGCAGATTGGGCTTGTTTAAGTTTGATTTGTTTTGTTTGTTTCTCTGGAATCCAACCACCACACAGTCGCTTAAGAGGATGTTTTACTGTTCTGAATTAATTGGCTTCAAAGACAAACAATCCCTGCAAGTTGAAATACCAACAGATTAGTCAGCAATTGATGTGGAGAAATCACACAATGTGCACCGATTGTCACAACGCAATTGATGTTCACACAGTCGAAATTAAACCAACACCTTTAATTGCAGAACAGTGCAAAAAACTGTCTCAAAGAATGATGAAAAATTATTTAAAATCTCAGTTATTTATTCTGGTTTATCTGTACTAATCAATTGTATCGACAAAATCTTCAGCCATCGGCACAGGTACCACCATTTATTTATGATGATTTTTTGAACGTTCATCTTCAACGTCTCGTTGGTCAAGCGCTATGAATTTAGCTTGAGATGCGAGTGATCCATGAAGAGGTTATGTGTATTGTGTATGTAGTTAGGCAATGAAGACTTTGGGAAGGTTAGAGAATTGTGTGTATACGGGCAATAACTGGCCACTCAGCACAAGAGCGTACACATTGATCAGGTAATCCCGTTTTATTCCTGTATCCAATGTATCGACCCGCGACCCGACACAGTCGCGGCCTGACACTCGTTGGTAGCCGCTTTGCATGTCGACCCGCGACTCATTTTGACCCATTTTAAAATGCCATACCGAACGATTGGTTGTTTTAGCTGATGCCCAAGTCTAATTTTTAGTGTACACCTGGGAAAACTTTTTTGAAAAAGTGTTGTCCGTTCAAGTTCTCCGTTTAAAAGCTCTCCATTTAAGGTCTTCATTTAATAGTTCTCCGTTGATAGGTTTCCGTTTAAATGTTCTCTGTTTTTGAAAACGGAGAACTTTTAAAAGTTTAAAAAACCCTTATTCATCTAATCTTGAACTATTCAAAAGTTACACAATAACCTGTATGGAGCTGTAATGAAGATGTAATAAATATGGTAGTGCGATACATTAATACGCAATATTTGTAAAATATCAACCAAGCTGTTTAGATGAACTTTTAGAGTACGGAGTACTTAACATTTCTATGTTAGAATTTGTCCCAAATAATTGTTTTAAAATAGTTGGAGTTATCCGTTAATTATGTAGTTCTAATTTAAAATTTTTCTCAAAATAATTGTTTTAAAGATTTATAGTTCTTCATATTAGATAGACAGGAAGCTCTCAAACGGAGAGGTTTAAACAGAAAACACTTACTTACTTACTTACTTGGGTTACTTGGGTTCAACATCAACGTCAAAAGCTGGGCCTGTTGCACCAAATTACCAAGTGTGAAATTTTACAAATGTTACAAATGTAGCCTTTGTAAATTCAAATGGATTTTACAAGTGTTACAAGCGTTACAAATTTCACAATTGTGAAATTTGTTAAAAATTTTCACAATTGTAAAATTGAAAATTACAATTGTTACAATTGTGAAAAAATTTTGTTGCAGATTGACATTTGTAACACTTGTAACATTTGTAAATTCAATTTCATGTTCAAGAGCAGCAAAGACTCAAAATAAGGCTAATTTTTTGGTATATGTTTCTTAATATACTTGCATAGTTGCGTTTAATTAATTATGTATGAATTTTTTTATTTCTTACTGATAATTTTTTTAATTTTACGTTTGATGATGTGTTAGTGATGCCGTTATTTAATATGTATTTTCATTTCGATCACACAGAATTGCAGCAGTTTACTAAAAAATGAGCGGATGCAAGTATCATTGAGAAAGGAGCAACTGCGTCTAAAATGAAGATGTTTTTACATTGTGCAGTTATTTTGCTATCAAATCTGGAATTCTGGAATTTATATATTTGAAATGCCACAATAAGGGTCTCGAGTTATTTATGATCTATATATATATTTATATTTGTAATCAATAATATAACATGCTAAGGATGTGACTATTGAAGCTTAGATGAAAAATTTCCAATTTTACACATAAAATTTAAAGAATAAGCGTTGCAAACAAATTTTACGGTGAAATTAGCTCTTGTAAAAAATAGCCTACATTTGTAACAAATTAAATTTTACAACTGACTTGGTGCAACAAAAATGGCAATTTTTTTATTATTTTGTAAGATTTGTAACACTTGTAACACTTGTAAGATTTGTAAGTTGAGCAACAAAATTTGAAAATTTACAAACATTACAAGTGTTACAAGTCTTACAATTCTTACAATTACAAACGTTACAAATTTGTAAGACTTGTAAACTGGTGCAACAAAATTCAACTTACAACTGTTACAATTGTAAGATTTGTAAGTTGGTACAACAGGCCCAGTCGCAGTGTTCTATTAGCTCTAACGTTTGTGTCGGTTTGCAACGCTGAAGAAGGTTATTTCACGTCAGCTCGCGCTATTGTTGATAGCGATAGCCAGCGTACGTATCTAACGACAGCGATAATGAAACGGTTACAACTAAAACCTATTAAACTTTATCTGCTGGGGGTTTGGACTGAATAGGACGACAGCTGAAAGGGCTCCAATCGTTGGTTGATGTCAAAGTTAATGTTAAAGGTCAAAAGGATGGTCTTTACTGTAGTACTTACAATTACTGCAGCAATGACAAAGCGTGCACTCGTGCCACTCGACTTTTTCTGTGCTGCAAACTTTACAATTAGCCGAGCTTTTAGCGAGTTTTACCTCAGAGGTTACTGTTGACGTGTTTATCAGAGGGGATGTCTATTTCAGTATTGTACATCAAGAGCGCATAGACAAAACTGTGGATTTCATCCTTCGGAGCACAATTTTAGAGTTGATTCATACGGGAAAAGTTTAGGCCCACTAGGTGAAGGATTTTGTTTACAAATTTACTGGAAATACAACTTTATGTCTACTTGCACCGATTAACATCGAACAGTCTTATTCAGAGGGACAACTGAGTCATTTTTGGGATTTACAGCTACGCTTTTTTTCAGTTGACATTTCTTTCGTTTTCTTTCTCGTTTTCGTTTTCGTTTTCCTTTCGTTTTCCTTCATTTTAGTTTTTCTTTTCGTTTTCGTTTTCTTTAGTTGTCAATTCTTGACAACTTGGCTAGATTAACTGAGAAATTTTGTTTAAGCCGACAAAGGGATTCGTAGCAGCTGAGGTCAAGACATCTGCACCCCACGCGGTTGCAAACAGGGTTCAATGTTTGCACTTTACAACTTTGCAATGTTACTCATGCCAAAATATTTTTTAATCCCTGAGACCGACCGTGTTTTTCATAATAAATTAACTAAAATGAAAGCCTAAATATATTTAAAAAATTGTTTATTTACATATATATTGACACAGTATTTATTAAATTTTTCAGTGTTTTTAACTATCTATTTCAGCTGAAATTTTTTATTTATGCATATTCTATATTAAGAGTACATATGCCAAATAAATAAATATTGGCAATAATGAGCAAATAAACTTAAAATTCAGCACCCTCTTCGATGAAAATATTCGAATAAATTTGCAGCTAGATTCTGATACAGCTGCTCATAATTTGTCTTTTGCTCATAATTTTCGCAAAACTTTGTTGCGCAAGCCGAAAAAGTTGGCTTAGCTTCATTTCATTTTTTTCTTTTATTTTTCGTTTTCTTTTCGTTTTCGTTCATTTTAGTGTCAACTGAAGAAAGAGCGTAGCTGTAGAAACAATTGGTATTACGGTCAAGTATCGGATGGCAATATTGTTTTGCAAAAGTTTACCTTCTTTGTGATTGAAACTGAGGCAACAACTGTTCGATTTTAATTGTATTTGCATTTCATTGTTTCGGCACACCAACGAAAGCCTGTTTGTACCCACGACTTGGTGGATGTCGCGTGTAAGCGCGCGTCGGACACAGGATTTTACCCACCCCTAAGCTCTATTTGCGCTATTATTATGTCCAGTTTAAAAACGCCCGCACCACCCCCCAATATAAACACTCCCCCGCCCCCCCCCCCAAAAAAAAAAACCCTCCCCTTGATGTCATGACAGTAATGCTCCTGTAACAATCTCCATCCATCGTCAATTATAGCTGACAATATACGATACGGTAAAACGACCAAAGGCAACATTATTTAATGTATTTAATTTAAGGTTCTCAAAATAACTTTTGACAGAAACTTGTACACCGTGATTTGTCTATTGTGCATTATACTGATAATGATTAGTGATTATTTGGATTTACTTGCTTAATGCTTGTTGATGTTTGATTTGACGATTTGACGTTCATGTTGTCAATTTGATGTAATTTATATATTGATCAAAATCAATAAAATGACAAATACAAACTCGTATTGATAAAAATAACACTGTATATGATCACTTTTCGTCAAACTAACTAATCTTGTAGTGTAACCAGTTTACGACGCTAAATGTAAAAAATCCAATTTTTCAAGTCACCCAGTACACAGAGTCCCAAACTGCAGTCCGTTTTATGCTTTTTAGTCTTCTGAGTTCATATTTTTGCTTTGGTGGCGGCGGCGACTAGCTTTGGGCAAAATTACATTGCAGTATTCTCAACACAAAAGTCATTATGTAAAGTTCGTTTGATTTAAATGAAGAGTCTTAAAGAAATGAATAGTAATCGCGTCACACAGAAAAAACTAATGAAACCAAATTCAAGCATATTTATTTTTATATGAAAATATAGTCACAAGATTATTTTGAATTTAAAACATAATGGAACATAACTATTTTAATTATTTTTAAAAAATCAATAGTTTGTCCAGTATTGTATACAACTACAGCTAAAAATTTTCACCCAGCGCCATGTTTACAATCCAAGTAATTCGGGTAACAGGACCTTCATCCAGACCCGACCCTATAAAGTTCTTTGGCCTGTTTTCATTCTAAAACATTTTGAAAAATAAATTTGAAACAAATTTGACGAGTTCTGAAGAGGTTCTGGAATCTCCAGAAAACATAGAAAGTTCTCAGGTAGAAAATATCAAATTGAACTGTTTTTAGCAATGATTTTGAACAAGCTCTTCTGCTGAGTGAGAAGTTGTTACATTGTGAGATTTGAGTGTCAATATTCCAAAGAAAGTATCAAACGCGGCCATATTTTGCGGATAAAATGATTTTTAATTTCTAATTTACTGTACACATTTTCTGCTGAGTAGCTCCTAAGTCTTTCAAAACAGTAAAAATGGTGAAATGTAAACACGTTTTGAAGTGAAAAAACCATAGTCAAAACTACTGTAATTTTATATAAAATGCAAGTCTCACCGAGATTTGCACTCGGGTCACTGGATTCCAAATCCAGAGTGCTAAGCCATTTAGCTCTATGAGACTGCTGAGAAGAAGCTGGTAATTTCGACTTATGTTGAGTTATTTTCAAGTACCATCTAAACTGTATCTTCAAGGGTTGGGGTTGGGTGACAAATCACGAATTGTTTCAAAGAGAAGATTGTAAATTGTAGACAGTCAATTCAAAAAGTTCAATTCAGTTAAATATTTTTTACTGAAATTACTAAGATCCACTAGACACGATTTTTAACTAATACACTAGGTGATACTAAAATGTGGCCCGAATTGGGTTCGCTAACTTGTTAGTTTTGTAGTAGTATTTTTGAGCACATTGGTCCTACTGGTGTTCATATTTTTCGGCTTCATTGCTAGACATTACACAGAAACACTAATTATATTTATTAATTTTATTTTAAAATTAACAATACAAACAGTAAAAAGCAGTTCGGTCCATAGGTGAATACAGCCTAACCCAGACTTTCCGAATCAGTGGAAGGGGTTAGAAGGGCTGGACTGAGACCCATGAGGCTGCGGGGTCGGAGCAGCATAGATCCAGCGAGGTCTGGTTCAGAGAGCTGCGTCCGATGGGAGGCCTACGGAGCCGCCGCGGTCTCAGGGGCGCGAACATCCGAGTGGACCGGCTGCCACAGGGCGAGAAGTCCTGCTTTAAAAGTGAAATCTAAAATACAAAAATGACATTTATACACTAATACAAAATTCATTTTCATACTAATTTCATAATAATATTGCATAGCGCGCACTCAGAATGTTACAATCTTGACGGCCCCAGCACGCAATGCAGAGTCTGTTACCACTTTAAACTAAGTACGTATATGCTGTGCAACAGCCCAGCGAGAGGGACCGGCACATACACATATTACTGCGTGAGAAAAGTGGTAGACAGGCTCTGTTCGGAAATGCGTGCAGAGGGTGCCAATATGGTTACGGGTAACAAGAGAGGCCCCTATAGAGGCGTGTGCCTAAGGGGGTCCTCGGGGGAGAGTATTGCGAGTGTGGGTGCGAGTGTGCGTTGTTTTGAAACTATGTAGGCATGCGTAGACGCGTCTTGGTTTGCGGGTAACGTTGTGAATTAGTCGAAAAGACTAGAAATTTAGCGAGTATCTGAGTAAACGGGGTAAACCCCCGTGTGCGTGCTAGTATTCCAAGGCGCGGGCTGCATTTAAGTACGGGACCAACACCAGGGGGACTCTTGTTGCGATCCAAATTGAATTACTAACATTTTCTTTTGTGTATTGGGCCGAAATTTTATCTAATGTATTGGAAATTTTTAACTAAATTACTAGTATTTGAGTTTTGTTTTTAAAATTTGGTTCATTTTTGAGTTTTTTTTTGAAATTGCTTTTGGTTTGAATTTAAATAACAAGATGATGTATTTTGAAATGTATGTGTAATAAAAGGATGTAGGAGCAAAATTTAGAGAGGAAATGGAAAATGATGGAAATATTTTATTTATTTTTGACGAATTTTAATTAGGAAAATTGGGGTAAATTTTATTTGTGTGAGTAGGGACTAGGGGAGAGAGTCCTGCCCATGCCCCGCTACTAGGGTCCAGAGCAGAACAGGAGCCAGTGGGTCCATGGGAGAGAGCAGGAGCGGCGGGTTTGACGAGCGAGGTGAAGAAATGCCCCGTGGAGCCCTGTGGGGGAAGGAAGGGCGACCTCATTTCGGGGCCGGGGGGATTTTAAAAAAAGAAAAATTAGCAAAAAAGAGACCACAAAAAAAAAATTATTTCGTTAACTAGCGAAAACAATAACAAATGATAGAATCGCACCGACCCGAAATTACCCGCAATAACAAATCTACCCCCTCAATTACCCGTATTCATCCCCCCATTTACCCGACAATTTTGGTCTTCCCATGCCCCCCTCCTTCCTGGAGGTCTCACCAGATGAACTCGAGATCGCACAACCTGAGTGCCAGCATCGACCGGCATACCCCAAAGCCCATCGGTCAGTTAGACCGTTCTCCCTACGTAAACTCACTACACGCATACCTTACCTAAAAGACCCGTACGTACCAAGCTAAATTTCGGTTCCCCCACTACATTCACTCATGTTAGTAACACCTACGGTCCGGACCTCACTCCCTGGCCTGGGCCCCCAAATTTTCTCTACGTCTCTCTCACTCGTAGCTGCTTCTTCGAACTACTCGGATACTATCACCCTTATATTGGCGAGCTCGCGCCTGCTTTCTTACGACGTACGCCTCGTGCACAGCACGTTAACAGACGCGATTTTCGGGATGCTGGCCGGGCACCCGTCGCGTACGCCACCCACCTACTCGCAGCTACTACTCCGCACATTTCTCCCACAATTTCAACACCCGCAGTCGTATCAAAACAAATAAAATCTGATCTTCTTCTTCTTCTTATGGCCACACACACTCACATTCATACCACACACACATCCTACGAACGTTCTAACTGTCCTTCGCTCCCCTACCTAAATTTCCTGTTGCGATCCGCGCAACACGCAAGTATATACCGGCCGAAACAGACACACGAACAAAAATACAAGCTAACTACAGAGTTCGTGTCCAATCTGGCATTATCAGGAACCAGCTGGGGACCATAGGACGGCACCGACGCTGGCAGATCACCCGTTCGACACGGCACTGGCAGCACAGGTGGCACGGACGGCGCGGCACTGGCAGCAAGGATAGCATGGACGTCGCGGCATCAGCAGGATGGTATCTGGCGTTGGTTTCTGTCGCAGGACCGCTCGGCAGGCTGGCGCACTGGCTGGCTTGGCTGGGACTATCGCTTCGATGAAATGCTCGTCACGGCGGCACGCTCTCGCCCATCTTCTGCACCAACCACGTCGCGGCTGTTAACGACGCCGCCCCCAATGACACCGTCCCCCTCTTCGGGAAAATAAGTTCCGCCCCGGCCCCCGACACGGAGGTCGCACACAGTTCATTTGGCCCCCAACAGGCCAGGCAAATAGTAGGCTGCACGGGACATCGTTCTTCAGGTTAGCCAGCCAGTCGCTTCGTTCTCCACTGCATCGGCCACCTCCGCCAGGCTCCACGTCTGCCGCCTCGCTGCTCCCGTCTCCGCATACGTAGGACAGCCGCTGGTTCGCTGTCTGGCTCTCTGGACCGCTGTAGTTAGACGCCGGGGCATGGGCAGGACTGGACTCTCCCCTAGTCCCTACTCACACAATATTAAATTTGTATTCCAATTTCACTAATTCGTCAAAAATAAATAAAGTATTTCCATCATTTTCCATTTCCTCTCTAAATTTCGCTCCTACATCCTTTTATTACGCATACATTTCAAAATACATCATCTTGTTATTCAAATTCAAACCAAAAGCAATTTCAAAAACTCAAAAATGAACCAAATTTTAAAAACAAAACTCAAATACTAGTGATTTAGTTAAAATTCCCAATACATTAGATAAAATTTCGGCCCAATACACAAAAGAAAAGGTTAGTAATTCAATTTGGATCGCAACAAGAGTCCCCCTGGTGTTGGTCCCGTACTTAAATGCAGCCCGCGCCTTGGAATACTAGCACGCACACGGGGGTTTACCCCGTTTACTCAGATACTCGCTAAATTTCTAGTCTTTTCGACTAATTCACAACGTTACCCGCAAACCAAGACGCGTCTACGTATGCCTACATAGTTTCAAAACAACGCACACTCGCACCCACACTCGCAATACTCTCCCCCGAGGACCCCCTTAGGCACACGCCTCTATAGGGGCCTCTCTTGTTACCCGTAAACATATTGGCACCCTCTGCACGCATTTCCAAACAGAGCCTGTCTACCACTTTTCTCACGCAGTAATATGTGTATGTGCCGGTCCCTCTCGCTGGGCTGTTGCACAGCATATACGTACTTAGTTTAAAGTGGTAACAGACTCTGCATTGCGTGCTGGGGCCGTCAAGATTGTAACACTCTGAGTGCGCGCTATGCAATATTATTATGAAATTAGTGTGAAAATGAATTTTGTATTAGTGTATAAATGTCGTTTTTGTATTTTAGATTTCACTTTTAAAGCAGGACTTCTCGCCCTGTGGCAGCCGGTCCACTCGGATGTTCGCGCCCCTGAGACCGCGGCGGCTCCGTAGGCCTCCCATCGGACGCAGCTCTCTGAACCAGACCTCGCTGGATCTATGCTGCTCCGACCCCGCAGCCTCATGGGTCTCAGTCCAGCCCTTCTAACCCCTTCCACTGACTCGGACAGTCTGGGTTAGGCTGTATTCACCTATGGACCGAACTGCTTTTTTTTTACTGTTCGTATTGTTAATTTTAAAATAAAATTAATAAATATAATTAGTGTTTCTGTGTAATGTCTAGCAATGAAGCCGAAAAATATGAACACCAGTAGGACCAATGTGCTCAAAAATACTACTACAAAACTAACAAGTTAGCGAACCCAATTCGGGCCACATTTTAGTATCACCTAGTGTATTAGTTAAAAATCGTGTCTAGTGGATCTTAGTAATTTCAGTAAAAGGGGATTTTGTTTGGTAAGGTTGGCGCGCTGCTGTGGCCTAATTTGTATATTAAATCGCTGGCAGCCTTTCTATTGTTATAAAAACTATGGAGCAGAATTCGAAGCGCTTATTCATGCGCGAATACCGCCAATTTGAACAGTACGTAAAATACGTAACATGACGAACTGTGACGTGTGAATAGATTCATTTAAACGCGTTTTTAGGTTAATTTCGACATTCTCTTGCTGCGGAAAAGTCTACCCCGAGTAGAGGGTAGCCCTATTGATACAACACTAGAAGGGCAGGTACCTCGCCGCACTGCCACACATCGCGCAAAGAACAACTTGGCGGAGCTTGGAACGAGCTGTTATAGAATGCAAACAAAATATGGGTGGCAGAATCGATCCTCCCCCACTATAATCTGTAACCAGATGCTCGGCAAATGCACAGCATACTACCATTTGAGCCAACTGGGATACGGATTGCTATGAATTAGCATATAGCTGATCAAATACATACACGTTGAATGAAGCAATAAGCGAAAGCGACATTCAAAAAGTTTTGCCTGAGTGCAATAAACAGTTTTTTGTTGCAAGTTAATAAACTAATATTTAACTGAATTGAACTTTTTGAATTGACTGTCTACAATTTACAATCTTCTCTTTGAAACAATTCGTGATTTGTCACCCAACCCCAACCCTTGAAGATACAGTTTAGATGGTACTTGAAGATACTCTACATAAGTCGAAATTACCAGCTTCTTCTCAGCAGTCTCATAGTGCAATGGTTAGCACTCTGGATTTGGAATCCAGTGACCCGAGTGCAAATCTCGGTGAGACTTGCATTTTATATAAAATTACAGTAGTTTTGACTATGGTTTTTTCACTTCAAAACGTGTTTACATTTCACCATTTTTACTGTTTTGAAAGACTTAGGAGCTACTCAGCAGAAAATGTGTACAGAAATTAGAAATTAAAAATCATTTTATCCGCAAAATATGGCCGCGTTTGATACTTTCTTTGGAATATTGACACTCAAATCTCACAATGTAACAACTTCTCACTCAGCAGAAGAGCTTGTTCAAAATCATTGCTAAAAACAGTTCAATTTGATATTTTCTACCTGAGAACTTTCAATGTTCCTGGATATTCCAGACCTCTTTATAATTCGTCAAATTTGTTTCAAATTTATTTTTCAAATGTTTTAGAATGAAAACAGGCCAAAGAACTTTATAGGTCGGGTTGGATGAAGGTCCTGTTACCCGAATTACTTGGATTGTAAACATGGCGCTGGGTGAAAATTTTTAGCTGTAGTTGTATACAATATGGACAAACTATTGATTTTTTAAAAATAATTAAAATAGTTATGTTCCATTATGTTTTAAATTCAAAATAATCTTGTGACTATATTTTCATATAAAAATAAATATGCTTGAATTTGGTTTCATTAGTTTTTTCTGTGTGACGCGATTACTATTCATTTCTTTAACTTTCCATTTAAATCAAACGAACTTTACATAATGACTTTTGTGTTGAGAATACTGCAATGTAATTTTGCCCAAAGCTAGTCGCCGCCGCCACCAAAGCAAAAATATGAACTCAGAAGACTAAAAAGCATAAAACGGACTGCAGTTTGGGACTCTGTGTACTGGGTGACTTGAAAAATTGGATTTTTTACATTTAGCGTCGTAAACTGGTTACACTACAAGATTAGTTAGTTTGACGAAAAGTGATCATATACAGTGTTATTTTTATCAATACGAGTTTGTATTTGTCATTTTATTGATTTTGATCAATATATTAATTACATCAAATTGACAACATGAACGTCAAATCGTCAAATCAAACATCAACAAGCATTAAGCAAGTAAATCCAAATAATCACTAATCATTATCAGTATAATGCACAATAGACAAATCACGGTGTACAAGTTTCTGTCAAAAGTTATTTTGAGAACCTTAAAATTAAATACATTAAATAATGTTGCCTTTGGTCGTTTTACCGTATCGTATATTGTCAGCTATAATTGACGATGGATGGAGATTGTTACAGGAGCATTACTGTCATGACATCAAGGGGAGGGTTTTTTTTGGGGGGGGGGGCGGGGGAGTGTTTATATTGGGGGGTGGTGCGGGCGTTTTTAGCCTGGACATAATAATAGCGCAAATAGAGCTTAGGGGTGGGGTAAAATCCTGTGTCCTATGCGCGCTTACACGCGACATCCACCAAGTCGTGGGTACAAACAGGTTTCGTTGGTGTGCCGAAACAATGAAATGCAAATACAATTAAAATCGAACAGTTGTTGCCTCAGTTTCAATCACAAAGAAGGTAAACTTTTGCAAAACAATATTGCCATCCGATACTTGACCGTAATACCAATTGTTTCTACAGCTACGCTCTTTTTTCAGTTGACACTAAAATGAACGAAAACTAAAAGAAAACGAAAAATAAAAGAAAAAAATGAAATGAAGCTAAGCCAACTTTTTCGGCTTGCGCAACAAAGTTTTGCGAAAATTATGAGCAAAAGACAAATTATGAGCAGCTGTATCAGAATCTAGCTGCAAATTTATTCGAATATTTTCATCGAAGAGGGTGCTGAATTTTAAGTTTATTTGCTCATTATTGCCAATATTTATTTATTTGGCATATGTACTCTTAATATAGAATATGCATAAATAAAAAATTTCAGCTGAAATAGATAGTTAAAAACACTGAAAAATTTAATAAATACTGTGTCAATATATATGTAAATAAACAATTTTTTAAATATATTTAGGCTTTCATTTTAGTTAATTTATCATGAAAAACACGGTCGGTCTCAGGGATTAAAAAATATTTTGGCATGAGTAACATTGCAAAGTTGTAAAGTGCAAACATTGAACCCTGTTTGCAACCGCGTGGGGTGCAGATGTCTTGACCTCAGCTGCTACGAATCCCTTTGTCGGCTTAAACAAAATTTCTCAGTTAATCTAGCCAAGTTGTCAAGAATTGACAACTAAAGAAAACGAAAACGAAAAGAAAAACTAAAATGAAGGAAAACGAAAGGAAAACGAAAACGAAAACGAGAAAGAAAACGAAAGAAATGTCAACTGAAAAAAAGCGTAGCTGTAAATCCCAAAAATGACTCAGTTGTCCCTCTGAATAAGACTGTTCGATGTTAATCGGTGCAAGTAGACATAAAGTTGTATTTCCAGTAAATTTGTAAACAAAATCCTTCACCTAGTGGGCCTAAACTTTTCCCGTATGAATCAACTCTAAAATTGTGCTCCGAAGGATGAAATCCACAGTTTTGTCTATGCGCTCTTGATGTACAATACTGAAATAGACATCCCCTCTGATAAACACGTCAACAGTAACCTCTGAGGTAAAACTCGCTAAAAGCTCGGCTAATTGTAAAGTTTGCAGCACAGAAAAAGTCGAGTGGCACCAGTGCACGCTTTGTCATTGCTGCAGTAATTGTAAGTACTACATAAAGACCATCCTTTTGACCTTTAACATTAACTTTGACATCAACCAACGATTGGAGCCCTTTCAGCTGTCGTCCTATTCAGTCCCCAGTGCGATAAAATTTAGATAGGTTCTAGTTGTAACCGTTTCATTATCGCTGTCGTTAGATACGTACGCTGGCTATCGCTATCAACAATAGCGCGAGCTGACGTGAAATAACCTTCTTCAGCGTTGCAAACCGACACAAACGTTAGAGCTAATAGAACACTGCGACTGGGCCGGTTGTACCAACTTACAAATCTTACAATTGTAACAGTTGTAACTCGAATTTTGTTGCACCAGTTTACTAGTCTTACAAATTTGTAACGTTTGTAATTGTAATAATTGTAACACCCGTAACATATTAAAATGTTTGTAAATTTTCAAATTTTGTTGCTCAACTTACAAATCTTACAAGTGTTACAAGTGTTACAAATCTTACAAAATAATAAAAAAATTGCCATTTTTGTTGCACCAAGTCAGTTGTAAAATTTAATTTGTTACAAATGTAGGCTATTTTTTACAGAAGCTAATTTCACCTTAAAATTTGTTTGTAACGCTTATTCTTTAAATTTTATGTGTAAAATTGGAAATTTTTCACCTAAGCTTCAATAGCCATATCTTTAGCATGTTATATTATTGATCACAAATATAAATATATATATAAATCATAAATAACTCGAGACCCTTATTGTGGCATTTCAAATATATAAATTCCAGAATTCCAGATTTGATAGCAAAATAACTGCACAATGTAAAAACATCTTCATTTTAGATGAAGTTGCTCCTTTATCAAGTGATACTTGCATCCGCTCATTTTTTAGTAAACTGCTGCAATTCTGTGTGATCGAAATGAAAATACATATTAAATAACGGCATCACTAACACATCATCAAACGTAAAATTAAAAAAATTATCAGTAAGAAATAAAAAAATTCATACATAATTAATTAAACGCAACTATGCAAGTATATTAAGAAACATATACCAAAAAATTAGCCTTATTTTGAGTCTTTGCTGCTCTTGAACATGAAATTGAATTTACAAAATGATGCATATAAATTATAAATGTCATTTCTGCAAAACAAAAATTCTCCACAATTGTAACAATTGTAATTTTCCAATTTTACAATTG